>JALLOT010003414.1:0-11309 GCA_036939595.1 Thalassiosira livingstoniorum | reverse complement strand
TATCGCAACAATGGTAGTACTCTGTATCAAATTTGATTTCCATATCAATTTATCTTACTAAATAGTTGGTGAATTTCTCTTGCACTAGGAGTTTGAAATTCTCTTTACTTGATATTGAAAATTTTCATTTTGAGTATGAAAGACAATACATTGTAAAATATATTTATTTATATGATTATAATATACATAACTTTTATATAAATTATATATGTGTAATTATTACCATATCATTGTCATATTCTCTCCCCTAAAAATAACGCATTCAACTATTTCTTGGTCTTTGTCACTAGCAATCACTCAACAATCAGTTATTATACCAAAGTACAATGCCAATTGGTTTTAGCCCTGAGAAACTCCATCACAGACATTTCAGAGTGTACCCAAACTGTAGAATAACTTTAAGTGATTTTAAAGGAGTTAGGATTCTCCCCATATTTGGATCCATGGCGGTTGTTTCCTCAAATAGGCAAACATGCCATTCAGATGATATGTTTATGTAATCATGTGTACTATGTGTCTCTTAGGTGCTTTTGTGATACTTCAGAGAAACATAGAGACTGTATTGTTACCTTTATTTTTACAATTTTCTCCAAAATGAGCTGTAAATTAGGGTTTGCCACATGAACATCATGATAATAAAGTGGAGTTTTATTTCATGCAGAGTTCTATCACAATCAAGGTATAGAGATAGATCTTATCCTTGCCCTTGTAGTCCACTATGTCTACTTTAAAAATTACTCCCTGGTTGCTCAAACTTTTGGTTCCATTTTTTTTTTTTCAAATGAAATTTTCCTTTTGAAATGATTGTACAACTGCTCAAAATAATGATCCCAAATCACAATCCCAGCAGTCTTAGTAAGTAGGATCTATCATTATTGAATAAAGACTACACTGATTCATACCTTGAATTTTGGTCAAAAACATTGATGAGAAAATTTTGCTCAGTCACTACATTCAGGCCTGAGTCCCAAAGTTGTAAACTTAGACTTAGACCATGAGGGAGAACTTCTATTTTATATTGTTATTATTGTAGATGTCCATAACACAAAATTTCTACATTTCAATCTCATCAGATTTTAGAGAAAAAATAATTGCAACACAAGACCATTACTTAATTTCACTGCATTGTTCATGCACGATGTGTCCCCATTTATCACAAAAGGTCTCATTTCAAAGACCACGGTCTTCTCAAAACATTCTCCTTGGAAATATTATACTTTCCTCAAAGGAGATTCCCTTTGATGATTTGTACTTAAAAAACTGGTGTTGACAATCTAAAATTTAACAACAGGAAGAAGAGTGTTATGTAAGTGAAATGAAAGTTATAATATGTTAATGGTAGTACTTCATAGATTATTGAATGTTTACATATCAATATGACTTTGTAAAAATTTGGCTGGTTTCTCCATCAGTTTGAGGCTCTCTTCTAGGGATTCATTTTTTTCAAAAAAAGTATAAAAGACAATACATTAAATAAAATAAACCATTTCAGATTGTGACATAGCCCATATTGCATGTGATTGTTTGAGGTGTCAACAGTTGAAAAATAAAATATTTGTGGGACAAAGAATACACAATAAACAGCTTCATAATAATAGTATTTAGAGACAAATGTATTTCTACTGTAAAAATAAAAATGACATGATGTAGAGTTTGTTTTGATAACATACTTACCATTTGGAAACACCTAAACTTTGTTTATTTTGTGTTTTGTTTAGGGAGGAAAAGACATGGCAATGACAAAAAGCATTGTGTGATAATCCTTCCATAAAATGAAGGTGCTTTGACAATAATTGATTCATCACACTGAGATAAACTATGTGATAAGCAAATAGTCTTTAATGCTCTGTCCCTGTGTCTATATTCTATTTCACTGGTACTGATTAGTGATCAGCTTTGTAATGCAAAATGTAGAAATAAAAAACTTTCTAATCATGAAGATTTACATACAGATCCCAATACTCCCCATTGATTATGACACTCAAATTCTATTATATATTGAACAAAACTTTAGAAACCTATCTTATGCCCCAAATATAAACTTGCAATATGAAAATCATTTCAATTGTTGAACGAAAATATATGATATATTTTGTGATCATTTGATAATTGTATCATGTGACCGTATGTTTGAACAACTGTAAAAATTTTATATAACATATGGTTTCAGTAAAAGTATAATAGTTTCAAAAAGAAAATGTTTTATCTAACAACTTTTCTGTTCACTAAAAACATTGTTTGCCACAAAGCTGCACTGTTTAAAATCAAATATTTTGCAAATCTTCATACCATGACAGAAATAAGTGTCAATAAACCAAATGGGCTTCATAAGTGTATGCATTTTTCTGACAAATCATTGAACTTTATGTATGGTATTTGTAAAATAGTAGGCATGCTTGATTTTCTGAATTATGCTGGAAAGTTGACCTCATAACTTGTCACAAGCAACAGAAATCAGATGCTTGGAAAATTGGTCTCATCACAATCACCAGCTAAAGACAAGATGAAATCCACAAGTACAGAGGATTAAAGAAGATACTGAACAGAGTGTTTTAATCTGAAACCATGGCAAGTTGATTCCTTCTTAAATATTTTGAGGACTTGTTAGTGTGAGAAACTTCAACACTTATTATACCTGTTAGTAGTGAGCATATTGACTCTTCTAATACTAGTACTAGCAATAGTAATAGTTCATTTGTTCATATCTTTGATAGACTTTGTTACATAATCTTAGCTCATCAACATCAGTTTTCTATTTAAGGTCTTTATACAGGTGTCGTTTTAAGTTGTAAGTAGGTTTTGTTGTAGCATTTTTTCTAGTTCTAGTATTTTGATTTCCAATAGATTTATTTGTGACTTTCTTTTTAGATGTTGCTGTAGGTTACTTTGTTGATATCTTTCTAATAGGTTTCATTGTAGGTTTCTTGGTATGGCCTTTTGTAGATTTTTCCTGTGTTTGTTTCTAGTTTTAAGACCTAATTTAAAAAATTCTTTTTAGGATTATTTCTAGTTTCCTTCGTTGTTGTGATGCATTATTTGTATGTTTCTTTGCTATTTATTATTTTCAGACTATTGAGTAATTTTGTTGCTGTTTATGCACTTTTTTGTATGTTCTCATCAGTTTGTTTGCAAAAGTTTCATTTTTTGGTTTGTATTATCATTAAATATTGACTTTACATCCATTCTCCTTAGTTTCAACTAGTCACTTGCATCATTTTTATAATAAAGTTCCCTTTGAGGGTCATTTTGTAGGATGGAAGACAATTTCAACATCTTCTGTGAAATTTTGCTATCTTGGTAGATGTTTTTGGGTAAATTTGTGTGTTGATACAAAAACTCACGTGGATATCTCGTTATGGGATCATTTGTTGAGTATTTTGTAGTTTCCTTTGCATTTGTACATAGTATTCTATATGAAGCTACAAATTTATGGTTTTTGCATATTGGTTGTCTTGGGTTGGTGTTGATTAAGATGACACTGTTAATGAAACATGCCAATTAAGTGATTGAATTCATTCAATGTAACATAGTCTAGGATGGGTTACAAGACTCTAAATCATGTCTCACCTCTTATGTGTGTTGCAATATTTTGGCTCTCAAATAATTACACTGGTTCTTGGAAGAGTAGTGTAAGTTTTTCTTTAATTGAGTTACTAAGTAAGGGTAGTTCAAAACAAAAAAAATACAGCTATTTTTGAGCTTGGGGAAATGCAGACTTAAAGTCTGCAATACAAGCTCATAATATAATGTTAAAGACTAGATAAAGATTACCTTACCAATTCATGGAATGTTTATATCCTAATGGATTGCATCAGTTCAATCCTTTAAATGTTGTTTCTTGAAATGGTTATCATGTATGCTTTCTATAGAATAATAGCAAGGTATTTGGTACATTACTTATATCTTTGGAAATTTTTAAATAGGGTTTGTCAATAAACAATAAATCTGAATCAACAACAGAAAATTGTGCTCAAAGAAAGAACTATCTTCAGCAAAATAAAATAAAAGCACAATTTTCTTATTTTTATTGTCAAATGAAAACTACGTGCTGATATTCTCATGATTCCCATTCAAATGAATTCTACAAATTTTTACTCTATCTATTGTGATTGATAAATTTCATTCACAACTTTTAGCAACTGACTACTACAACCTGTTCTATCAAAATCATCCAAATCCAATTAATACCTTGATTAGTAATGTAAAATTCTAGACATTGGTCATTATAACATTTTTACGCCTATCAATGCCATTCTCACATGTCAGTATCACATACTACAAATCCTGGATCAAAGACTACATATTATTATATAGGTCAACAAGAATACATATTAATAGACCTAAGTACATAATAATCAAATTTAGAATGTATGCCACTCTCTACTTCATGAATGAAAATTGATGAAATTAAGTATGACAAAAATTTATGTCTCTTTTAATTATTATACCTTTCAACAGTACCAAAGCTTTTAATACTTCTTGTTAAATATTGCTGCCAACCAACGACATCTACTTTCATAAAAAATAAGACATAGACACTATGATCAGTTATACTCACCATGTGTCTCTACAAATATTATCACAATTCTAGATTTTAACCATCTACTTTTCAAGGGAAAATAATGTTTTAAACAAATAACACTACTTAAAACAAAATTTATATGGTCAACCCCTCAATACTACTGAAGATTATTGTGAGCCAATTGAAATTAAATTTTTCTTCTTTTAATGAAATGAAATTGATTATTCCTAGATTTGATTGGGACTCATGATGAATCAAATAATTATTTGTAGGCTTTGTCCAACATCAAATAACTTTTTGCACTTTTCTATCCAATAAGAAAAAGTTCACTGTAAATACTGATTTTTCAAGACTACCTCTGTTTTGAATATTTATTTTTGGTATACTAACAAATAATATTGGGTGGACAAACAAAAAATGATACATTTTATATTTACACTGTCATTATTTACTTGAATAATTGGAAATCAATAGGATAAAGTGCGAAAATCCTGCAATGGTATTAACTGTTGACTGTGATAATCCCAGAATAATCCCTTCCCTTCTCTTTGATTTCTCAACTTTTCTCTCTTTTCTCTTATCACATAAGTTATTACTGAATTACTGAATGTTTTAATATTATTCTATGAAATAGGAAAATTATTGGCTCTATTGTAAAATTAGATTTTTTATGTTCAACTAGGTAGTTTCCTGAGATCCTCATCAATAATATTGAAATAGAAGTATTGATATTGATCAAAATTTTATTTCAAATTCTAATAAACAAAATTGTGTACAACATGTGGGAGACTATTTTTTATTAATGAAGCATTGATGTTGCTCCATTTTGCAACCTTAAAAATTTCAGATGGTGCACCTGTAAAAGTACAACCATTTCATTTTCACTTTCCTTTATCCATCATGTCATAACTTTTGTACGTTTTTGAATACTCCTACTATTCTTTTAAGAAAATTTTCAAAATTAAAAAGTGCCAATATAAGATAAACATTATTTGTGTAAAGATGATATTAACCATACAGATTTGTTAAGTAAATTCAGTAGATACCTATGGAGGAACAAATTTTACCCCCTTCCTAAAGTGATCACATTTCATTTTAAAGATATAGATGGTAATACTATACTGCTAATTTGAATAAGGTAAACATGTTCTTAATAAAGGGCGAGTTTGAATCAAAAAAACATTAAGGAGATCAACATTTATGGCCTTTAATTTGAATAATGTCACAGTATTACTATGACCACATAAAAGTCAAAGTTAACAATGGAAATTTATGTCAACCATATGAACTTGATTTTTATCCAGCATATGTGTTTTTTGGTAAAAATGAAAAATATTTATTGAAGTATCTTGGGTTATATTTTTCTCTTCAAGATTTGTTATTTGGTTTCATTCTGTGTACATTTGATATTTGTTACATATTAAGATTTTTTTGTTTTCTTGACTTCTATGTAGGTATGATCACAGGTCCAATCTTGATGCCCAATGATACTTCCATATTTGCTAACTTTTTAATTTTTGCAAACATATCCATTTCTGTTAAGTATTTTTCCTTTGTATTTTTTGTATAGATTCATTTCACATACTCAATTTTAGACTCTCTCTTGTAGATTGATTAGGAAATTTGGGGATTGCTTGTTGGATCATTTAAATTCTTTTGTTCATCTGAAAAGATTACAGGAAGCTAAAACAAGAAATAACAAATTACTGTCAGCTTGATGACCAGTAAAAAATAAACCACTGGCTGTTCTTCACTTTCACCTTGAAACAGTAGCCAACCACTTCAAAATTTTCCAGAGTCTATTTGAATATTATAACTAGCATTTTTGGTGCTATATGTACAAAGACAATGCACTCACAAGAGTATCAGAAGATATTCACCATGAAGAAAGTCAGAACAAAATGCTGATTAACTCCAACAAGAAAGAAAATAATCTTGTAATTTTCAAACAATTTCTTTAATATTCTCTTCAATTAAAAATACACCAGTACTATTGATAGTAGCATCATATGGTAATTATTCACAAGATGCCTAATAACTATCAACTAAGAGAATTAATGATGACATTTTGGGTAAAGAATACATTCACTATCAAAAGAATAAATCATATCTACATCAAATTCCAATAAACATTGATTAATAACTCACAACAAAACTTGTGAGCTTTACACACCCAAAATTGTGTTGTTTTACTTGTATATTGATGTGTTTCAGGCAGAAATATTATACTATTTGGGTAATTTATGCTTAAATTTCAGGTATTATTGAGCTAACAAAAACTAACACAAGCAAAAATTATGTTGCTCCTTCAATGTAGAAGATTCTAAAAATGTGTTTATTCTCACATTCTGTATTGCTCTTGATTTGGTAGGGGCATTGGGCATTGCTACCATGCAATGGTACCCATATGTACAGTGAATACTCACATAGGATTAAAAAAAAACAGATGGATTCCTAGATGAATTTTCTAGTTCTCACTGGATAGAAGTACAAACTCAAACTTCATAATATTTGCACAATTCAAATAAAACTGTGATACCATATTATGGTATCTTTAGAAAAAATACAACTGTCAATCCCTTTCAATGGAAAGGGATAATAGCTCCAATATTTTTTGTATCTCCAATATACCACATGGCCCTCTCAAAAGTTCAAATATTGGTCTCTATATTCTTTTCATATTATAATGAACCAATTATTATATGACTCAATCATTTTTGAAGAAAGAAAAACAATGGGATCTGAATAGTTTATAATTGATTCATGAAATCAAATTTTAATACAAAAAATGTATGTTTGATTCCAATTGAAACCATACTAGTTATTTGAGGCCCTTTTATCTGAATAGAATGTGGTGTTGCTGGTATCATAACAACCCCATTTCATGGTTATATGATTGGTCTATTGAATGCAAAAAGAATTTTGAGAGAAATCTGTCTGGTTTCTCAGATGTATGGCCCCCAACTAAGGAATCTAATATTTGATGGGATTTTGGTATATTTGGAACAGGGATATTTATGTTGTTTCAAATATTTTATTAATGTTGAAGTCTATTAGTCAAAAATATGCTCAATTTCATAATATGTTTTGCATAATATATTCAAATAACACTCTTAAGTTTGGTTTCATTTAGTTTTGGTCTTGGAGGAAAATTATATTGATGTCATCTACCAATCAAAATTCATGATTGACTTCAATTGGGCTATAAAACTCCAACAGTTTTTGGACCTTTTGATTTTTCTCTTTATTTTCTAAGCACTTACAATCATAATAGTGAACATATTAATTCATCTAATGATATTATTAGTTTTGAAAATGGTTGCTATCAATTGTTAAACAAACAGTTTAAATCCAAAAATATAACCTCACAAAATATTTCTTGTCACACTAATTTACATCATATCTCAAAAAAGTTATCTCATGGAATATGGTATTGAAAGCACACTATATCATAACAACATTTGAGGGTGTGTTTCATCATTCATATTGCTAGAATACCTTCCTCTTCTTTCCCAATGATATTTTCTTCATCATAATCTAGTATTCATAACCTGTCTGCTCCAAGACAAAATGTTAAAAATGATCAGTTCCATTTTTAAAAGAGAACAGTAGTAGTATTAAGTATTGCCCATGTCATCTTTTAGGGCAAGATAACTCACATCATTTTTGTCTCTTGTATTGATAAACAGTAATAGAAATGTTACCTCAATGCCTTTTTTGTAACAGCATTTTTACAACTATTCTTCATACAATAGTATTTATGTCTCATTTTTACTGGAATCCCTAGCTCATATCAACTGAAACTTTATTTGTTCAGTTAACTGTTCCATATGGCACTTCAGTTTTTTGGTGTGAATAGTTCTGTAAGAATTCTGTGTTTGTCTATTTTTTGAATACAGGACAAGCTGCTATCCATATTGCATTTCCATTTCATTGTCTCACCTACTATTAATATCATATCTACTTATATTATTTTTTCTTTTAATTTTATGATTATGACATATTTCAGGTGATTTTCTCATTCTTTCATGTTTTCAATTTCACTATTCTGAATTTAAATAAACAATATTGTGTAATCAAGTTCATTGTATACTGTGTTCATGTCCACAAATGAGAGGGAAAATGGTCATGTGCCACAGAAGCTCATTCTCTGGATACTTCTGCAAAGATTGACATCTCATAAAATCAATTGTTATGTAGATGCCCCCATGAAAAACCAGTAATAAGTGATTTTGTAAATGCATGTATATTTACCACTACCTAACATTAATTTACAAGAATTCCATTTGATTATTTTCTTCTGAAAGTTTCTTTACTTTTACAGTCAATTTAAATTTATTGATCTGCATATTTTAAAGAATGCTTCCCATTGTAACAAATTTTGTTTGGGTGGTCATTTTACCTGGAACAAATAGGCTATTGTATTCTACATCATGCCTATATTTGAGCAGTTATTGGTATTTTTGTGATGTTTAAACTTAAAAAGCACTACTATGCATTGTGTCATCTCATTTTATGGGTGGCTCTTTTTCTTTTGAAAATACCACCAACTCAATCAAATGTATAGGATAATTCTTTTTCTATTATTATTCATCTATTCCTGTGTTTTAATATGGTCTTATGGGTATATAAAAGGGTGTTAGCACAAAAACTTGGGTGTCAAGTTAAAAAATAAAAAAGTAACATACACAATGTTTACACTTCTTTTGACAGCTTAATGATTTTTTGCATAAGTGAGCACATATTACATCTTTTGCATATATACATTAAATTTACTTTAGATCAACCTGGTTGCATATATGGAAACATGATGTTTATTCAATCAAAACTTTTGATAAGAGCTTATACTTTCAAGCATCTTCCTTTTTGAAGATAACCATTAAACCTAAACACAAACACAAACACATTTGATTAAGTTGGTGTTCCATTGTGCATTGCATTCTTACAAACTAGTATGATGAAAATTACAATTTATTGCTTGTACCATCATATAATAATATGAGTTGACAATCAAAATTCATCAAGGGATGCACCTCTTCATTACCATCTCAGGATGATATTAAAATAAAATATCACATCTCCTTGTCAAATTAATATGGGTATGAAGCGTGTATATTGATTATTGATCTGAAGTCTTGGTAACATATTCTTGTACTTGTACTGCAAATTTATTCAACGTGTCACACACTTGTTCATATTGCAAAATACTAATTCCTATGAATTTTTGTTTATTATGGATCTGTGCAGCAATTGGGGAGTCACATTGAATACAAAGAAATGGTAAATAACAGGAAAAGTAGATGAAGGTCCCCATTTTCAAGTTCAAACTCAATTGGATCCATCATTTCAGTGCCTGAATATTTTACATTTTCATGTTCTGAATTCCCTATTATTTACACAAAGTATTCCAGGAATTAATATCACATGGTGGAGATTAGTTTTCAAGAATAACACTACAAAAACAGACTTGAATTTTGATAAACTGTAAATGATGGGTAGGTTTAAGGGATGTTTGTGATATATAATTTGTTTTGGGGAATAATCTCTTCACTATTTGTTCCAAGATCCTATAAATATTGATATTATCATGTGGTACTGATGCCCTTCATTCTCTTTGTTTTTACTTATGGGTCATCAGGAACAATAAAATACTTTCAGTAAATTATGACCTATTTTACAATGATTTTTCAATTGAAAAGTAATTTTTTCTGATGTGTAATTCACTACAACCAATTTAAGATAAAAGGCACAAGTGGGAACTATTCTGAATACTTGTGATGAGAAAAAATAACAAAGACTTTGGGGATTTTGTATTACTACTACTGATAAAAACAATACATGTTCCAAACTAGATCAAGATTGAATTTCAATTACAGTTTTCCACCTACAGACTCTCTTCATTAATCATAAAAACTAAAATAGTTATAAATACCAAAACGCATGTGGTTACAATTGATTCAGTTCTTTTTGTCTTAAAGAAAATGATGATAGTATGTGGTTAAACTTAGCCAAAGTCCCTGACTTTGAATACAAGCCAAATCCAAACAGGTCAGATGTGTAGACTCATATCATTGTGACTTACTCTCACAACAAGGCATCAGAGTTCCAAGATAAGGTGCCACAAATCCAGTTACAACTTTTTGAAACCATCATAGAAATACGATAAAGGTACTACTGAACTTATAAAATAAAATTTCTCCCAAAAAAACATAACTGAGCAATTTCTCAACTCAGTATCAGAAGGATCAAATGGCTCTGTTTTAGCTGAGACTGAACAATTAGACAAATTCTTCACTAATGATAACATTACCATAAATTACTTCAATGAAAACCTTAACAAAGATAATTCTGAATTATATGGGGCAGATTTCACTTGTACTCAGTCCCATTTAGCATAGTTGGACATAGTAAGACTCATGAAATAAGCACCGAAATTTTACCTCTACCACAGGCTCATCATGGGTGCTTATTTTGGAACTTAAAGACAAACTTACAAACACATCACACTAAGCTTGAATTGACCAATGTGTTTCAATCATATTGGACCAGTTAACTAATGCTCCTTTGTAAGCCTTTCAAGACCAAATGATAAAATTGCATCATTTTTGAAGACCAAGGAGAATCTTCTCAGGGTTCAATTTTGAAAGCAGAAATAAAAATATAAAAAATAGAAATACATTAAAGATCATTTTTGAATAAATGTGTATACTATTTTTATTTTTAGTTAGGGGGTGGCTGTGGGACAAAAATCAAGCATAAAAAAAAATAAAAAATGAAACAGAATTTT
>JALLOT010003413.1:0-11310 GCA_036939595.1 Thalassiosira livingstoniorum | reverse complement strand
TTTTCCAGTCACACCTTTCTGGTTAGGAACGAGTGTTTTGCACGAGTTCCAAACATGAAAGGTGTATCTGAAAGCCACTCACAGTCAAGTGCGGTTACATTTGTGTCCAATCAAGTGAGAAAAAATTAAAAACTAAAGGTACCGTAAAGGTTTTTACTGTTTTTTTTTTCTCACGCATGTGGACACCTTAGAAACATTGTAAACCTTTGAATACAAAATTGTTCAATAAAATGATACAATTTTCCAGTACAGCAACACTTATTGAATACTACAAGCCTGGGTTTTCAAATATAAGATAACAAATATTTCATTAATATCTTGTGATGATTTTCATTTACAGAAACCATCATGGTTGGTTCAAAAAGGAAGCATTTCATTTCAAGGTGTATAAGTGATTCAAGCCCAAAATTTGCTACATGTCACAAACAAAATATGCTACCACTTAAAATTTATGGAACAAAGGTGATAATTATCATGTTTTTTGCAAAGAGTGCCATCTTGTAAGGAAAAACTGTGTATTGTATTTGAGATATTTAATAAATCATGTGAAAGTCTTTTTAAGCTTGAACCATTGTATGAATTCCATGTTTGATTGTTGTGTATCAATTTCTTATATGTTGAGGGAGAGAAACATTACTCCTTGGTTTTGAAATGGTGTCTTGCTCTTGCTTTTTTGTGATTTTTAATGATAGTACTATCATTCTTAAACATAAGTACAAGGAAGATTATTTATTCTTGCCTTTTCCCATTGACTTGCTTTGTAAACATTACAACCAGTCACTTGCATCACTGGGGTCGATGGTCTTCACTAAAAGTTTGAACTTGCGCAACAGTCAAATGCAAATAGTAGTATTGGAAGTTGGCCAAGTTGTGGTTAATTCCCTACAGGAGCCCTATATTGTTGCTGTGTATTTGTAGGCAAAAAAAGACAAAAATTATGCTTTGTCTACAATAGTCTTCAAGTGTCTAAGTTGTTATTATTATTATTTGTATCTAACTTTTGACATGCACTTCATGGTAGAGTCTCCTGACTATTCCTGGTTTGCAGCTGCTACGTCCAAATAAAGAATGCAATGGACTAAATGGCGCGATGATCCTGTCCTGGTCGAGGGTCGAGGGTATGGCAATACAATATGCTACTACTATTTCGCAAGAGTGCCCCGGTGCCCCATGCCCCATGATCCCAGAGGAAACACCATCTCAAAGAAAAGGTGAGCTCTTTTGCTGGCGACTGGCGAGAGACGAGAGACAGGATAAAGTTTTTCACGTTCGGGAGGGGAGAGGGGATACTTCGGGATACGGGATACGGGGGCATGCGAAACCTCAAAGAGACTGGACAGACATCACGAGCGAGCTGGCTGGCGTAGCCCATCTTCAAGATATTTTGTCGCGTTTTGCGTGTTCTGTGCATTTCGTGAGAGGGAAGATCGCATGGGGCATTAGCTCGTGGTTATGTGGATTTTGTTCCGCTTCCGCTGAAAGATCTATGTATTTTATTTTCTGTTGTTTGTTGGCTCCTTTGTTGGATAGGCATGATGTGATGTTTCGTCTGATGTGTTTATTGGTGGCTTTTATCCATGCTTGCTTGTGGTCCATTTGTTGGCCTTTTGGAGGGGTTGGGCCATAGATCAGATTGCAGGCCGTCTTTTGGGTCCATTGTAGGTTGTTCGCCGTACTAGGGCCTACTTTGATTTTGATCTCTGGCTTTTGATGCCAATTTCTAAAAAAATTAAAAGGAAATGGAAGGTGTACAATAAAAATTCGAAGGGGCTAAGCGAGAATTGTTTGAAGATGGATTGGGTGATTAGAGAAATTGAAAATCGAGATGTGTTTGCTGAACGCTTTTGATTGATCGATCTTGCTGTTATTTTATGCCAAAAATTGAGCGGAATGGGCATGCTGAAACAAATTATGATTTAGAATATTTGTGGACATGTGTCGAGAACATCGGATTTGGAAGAGGTTGTGATACAAGAGTGCCAAATCATAGAGAGAATGGTTGTTTCGGGAGTGAACAATGTTGAGTTGATATTTTGTAGGTCATCGAGATGTTGTTCGAAGCCTTCGTGGTATCTAAACATACGAGTCTCCAATCGTCGCATTGGCGAGAAGGAGATTGGCGATTAATCTGTGCAGGCAAAACAGCTGAGTTATGCAATGAATTTTTCAGGAAAGATGATGGTGGCAAAATTAATCAGAAACGATCTCGCAGCAGCAGCAGATATTTTTGATTTTGTCGTTTGGGTTTGCAGAGTTTGGGTGCTTTTATTTCTGCTTTTCAGATGACTTAAGCCTGTCTGCAGTTAAGTGGCTGGTGAAATGATCAAAGATTCATGGGCGATTGTTTCGCGTTAATGATCTGGGGTGGTTTTGCAGTGCGGATCATTTAGATTGCAACAATGTCAAATGCTGGTTTGGATCGAAGCAGATTTCTTATTTCTGTTGTTTTGTTCGTATTCAACGTGTCCGAACTTGGAAACCAGTTTTGCATGGGTAGCTGCTGGGGAGGGTATGGCGGTGCACTGCCACGAAAATCGACAAATTTGGTTTGAACACAGTGATTTCTCACATTTTAATTTCCCCTTCACTTTTATTAACATGCCGTTTAATCTTTCGTTCTTTGGCAGACATCGCATGAAAGTTAGGAGTGATAGAGTTATCTTGTACTAGCGGTAGATCAAGTTCTCGTTGGCACTTTTTATCGATTGAAAGATGTTCGACTTTGAGAAAAATGCCACAAACAGGTTTCGGAGCGTCGTTGCTTCCACTTGGGGCAAACCTACAAATCCTTCATCAAAAGGGAATGCAAAGAATGACGAAGACATCAAACTCATACTTCGATCGAACGGCGAGCCATTTCCAAATCAAAGTCAGCCTATGCAGACGTCAAAGCCTCCCTATGTTGTAGCTTTTGCTT
The DNA here is from genome assembly GCA_036939595.1 of Thalassiosira livingstoniorum. Lineage (NCBI taxonomy): Eukaryota > Bacillariophyta > Thalassiosirophyceae > Thalassiosirales > Thalassiosiraceae > Thalassiosira > Thalassiosira livingstoniorum. The sequence continues at coordinate 8,393 of JALLOT010003413.1, read as the reverse complement.
ACCTCCAGAAATCAGATACCTTCATCCTCTTCGTCTTCTCGCCAATAATGATTCCCTGTCGGCTTGTACGTTTTGATCGAAGTGGTGCGACAATCAACAAAACTTACGAGGAAACCTCAGACTCTTTTCTTTGGGGCGTGGAGGACGCAGCTGTAATTGCTGCGGCTGCTGAAATTTGTGAAGAACATGGATACTTCCAACCCAGCAATATCTCTGTTTCGGGTGAAGTAGAAACAGGTCAGACCAAAGTCAACACCAACATCACATCGAATGAGGAGATTACGATGGACGTCGACACATCTAGTTGCGATCGCTCAGAATATCTACGTCTAGTTTCAATGGAAGAGTTGGAGGAGTGCGAACATAACAGAGAGAAGGAAATTCACTCAATCAGGAGACTCATTACGAATGATTTTTTTGGCGTGGACAAAAAGATAATCAAGCATCCCGATCCAAACTTTTTGCTATCACTTTCAAGATCTATATCGGAAACACTACTCTTTTGGAGATCACTTTGCAAAGACTTGCCTCCTGTGTCGGATTTGCCAGAGATGCAAGTGTCTATGCCACTCGAATACTATGAATATGAGTTGACAGAAAACAGAGGCCACGGAATGTTTGAACCCGGGTCAAAAGAAAGACAGGAGTACGACACGATAACAAGGACCAGAGAGGCGCAATTTCAATTTGCTGCAAGGATGTGCTTGTCTTCGCTCTGCAAGATTAAGTCGCTGCTGAACAAAATGATCCGTTCCATTGACGATTCCAAAGCCGTTTCGCCCTCCTTATCATTTCGTCTTGCAAAGGAATGTATGGGATGTGTTGCATCACTTGAATATCAACAGGAGAATGATAGAAGGACCTGGTTCGATGATTATCACATGGCATTGGACAATGTTCGTTGCGAGGTGGACATTGACGAAAACCCCGTCATTTTTAAACAGTGGCTGGAAAGGGGGGATTTTGAGAACGGACAAGATATTGTTGAAGCGGAAGATGCATCTGAAGATGACGCAGACGAAGCCATTCCAAATTGGGAGGTTGAAAATGTTGACGAATCAAAAATCGAGTTGGATATTCATGGTGCTGCAGAGTTGACCATCCGCACATGGCACCACGAAGATAGAACCCTTTTAAAAACCCTTCATTCCATCACAGCGAGGATAGAAAAGGCCTTAGAACTGAGTGATGCTGAAGATCTGAATGCTGTTTATGAGGAAATCGAATCAGCCGAAGAAGAAGTAGAGCTACTCAATGAAGAATCTAGGAAGAGAACATCGGCGAATGCTGCTCGGCTTGTGAAGCTTTGGAATGATGAGCATTTTGATTTTGAGAACCATGAAATATCCTTGTGGGAACGGGAAGGAGCATGGCCTAGATGGACCAACAAACAAGCCGATGCATTTGCCTCCTTCGGATATGATTTGTCCCAAGGAATGGACAATGAGCGTATAACATTTGCTATCGATCACATTGGCATTACTTCTTACCTTGGAAGTAAAATTGATGTTTTAGATGGCTCGATGAGGGAGTGCATGAATGATTGTGGCTCTGACCAAGTGAGAAATTTTGGAAAGACTTGGAACTCGGAAATTTTGCCTGCATTCGAAACGCTAATACAATGTGCTCAGAAATTCATCGACGGTGGCGATCTCTTCAATGCTTCTCACTTGGCTGTTTCTGCCAGCAAGGTTCTTTGCGATAAAGAAAGTGCTGGGAAGATTGCCAAGAAATTTTGGTGCTCGAACGGAGAAGAAATAATCATGGAGCACTTCCAGGGCGTGATGAAACTTCTTGATGCTATTGCAAGCAAAATAGCCTTAAGATATGTTGATGAAATGACAACGGGGAATCATAAGCGGATTAGCGAAGCTTGCTGGCTCTACAATGTTCTTATTAGTGGCGTAATGTTTTTCCCAATGTGCAAAGCGTCTCAAATAACGTGGAGCAGTAAGTGTTTCAGTGAGAGTAGTCGACCTGAGTGGTTCGTATTCAAGCACGTCGCATCATTTGTTTTTATCCACGGAGGTTGGAACCACCCTGTTCTTCTTCGTGCCCTAGAAGGAGACGAAGCTTCGATCAGGCTTTGGGCAAGATTAGAGCCGCCAAGTGTTTTGACTGAGCGCTTTTTGGTGTTGAAATGTAAAGGAAACACATCTGGTGCCATCATCCTTAGCAAAATGATACATGGAAAGGAGGCAATGGCATTTCTTGTGCAATGCGGATGTGTCAACGAAGCAATAGCCCAGGCCACTTCTTCGCAAAATATCGAAGGACTTTCTCAGATTGCTTCCGACCTTGTTCATTCAAATCCTCAAGCTAGCCTGCTCTGCGCCCAAGCGAGTATTCTTTGCTCAGTTCAAAATAATGACAACGAGGGGACCGGCGGAAGTTTGCCGAAAGAAGGCATTGATACCATCCTACGTCTGTTTGTTCAGAAGTGGACCGATTCTCTTGCGGATGGAGTTGAAAAACTACCCAGTCTTGATGGTCATACATTTGTGCAGCCAGAGGAGGGTATGAACAAAGATGGAACTAGCGTGTGCACCCGCCAAATCGATCGACCCTCTGGCGATGATTGTGTGCCATCACTACGTCTCCTTTCCATAATATCTGCATGCAGTTCGTTCGCTCTTGCTGCAAAATCTACCTCTTTGATGCAGAATTTACTTGATAGGAAAAGTTTTGGCCAGTCTGGAATTTGCCTAGCGACAGCTGCCATTGCAGTTGCAACTCAAGCGAATTCAAGGAAGATTCGTCACAACTCCTTGATGTATATTGTCGAAAAATTAGGTTTGCTTTCCACCAACACGCACCGCGATCAACCGAAAATCGTTGTCGCATATTCCGGAATGATGGCCCAACCCGAACCACGATCACATGCCTCAAAAGAACTGCTCGACATTTATTGTGCCATTTACGCCTGCGCCAAACTTTTGACGAGCGAAGAAAACGAATCAAATCAATCAACCTTCAATGTGCATTTGTTTGAGATTTCTCTATTTGCAGCCATTCAGATTGCAATTCTTTCAGGATACGACTATTTTGCTCTGGAGACAATCCAAGCAGTAAGGCAATGCATCGGAAAAAAAATTGAATGGAAATTTTCTTACTCGCCTTGGAATACGCTCACGGCTTGCTACTCAATTTTTTTCGCCTGTTCGTCAAGTAAAAAAATTGGTCGGATTGCAGAAGGCCTTTTACGCACATTTGTTAAGTACCCACCTAAACAAAAAAACTGGGATGTGATACAAGGGTCTTTTTGGGTAATCGTCGCACTCACCCAATACCGGACAGATATATCTGACTTGGGAGCATTGTACTGTGACCTTCTTCTCGAAGACAAACATGCTCTTCATAATATCGAAAGGGGTCTTGAGCAACTGCATTTAATTGATACTGAAGACTGGGGTAGAGTAACTCCAGCCAAGTATTGTACAATGAAATCGTTTGAGAAATACGCTCGCAGAAAAATCATTACTGAAAAAGAACGCGAAACGTTGTGCACAGCATTCATTGTCCAGCTTTTTCATCGCCAGTCCAACCTTCGTCCATATTTTGTCGCTGAGTGTGTGCGGGTTCATCGGTCAGTCAATCCATCATTTTGGGATGTCGAAGCTGATCAAGTCAAGCAAAGACTGCTGGACAATGAAAGTCTGACATTGTGTCTTTCCGAGGAGAAAAACCTGAAAGTTATGACAATGGTTTTGTATTTCGTTGATCACTCGAATCAGCGTGGCGACACTTGGTCCAGCAATTTTTTCATTTTGGTTTTTGGATTAAGGTGGCTTAGAATGGCACTTGGTAGCGTTGGCGACCTGGTTCAGTTCAATCATTCTGAAAAATTAGATTCTCGTAAGTATTTTGAGTTCAAAAGGGAATGGCGAACTCTTTTCCAAGCTCGGCATTGGGACGAAAGGAGGTTCGATGAACACAATCACCATGATGTTGAAAAGAGTCCGAAGTTTGCAGCCTACGCACTCAGTGCCGTAACAGAAGCAAATGCCCACGTCGTAGAACAAAATGCTCCTCATCTTGCACACGTGTGCAAAGAAGCAGTTGGTCTCTGCAGGGCTTTGCGATTTGTTCTCGGACCGTCACCACAATTGTTCAGCTCCTACAGTGAATTCTTCAACCAAAATAAAAATGTTTTGCCGTCTCATCTGGGACCGCGATCACTTGTCAGCACGGTATTGCAGCGTGATTGGTGTTGCACCACGACCTCCGAACTTTACGAACATGAGCGCGCTCCAACCCAAAAGCAGAAAAAAGTTGTGCCAATGCTTTTATCACGAGTTTACATTGCTTTGGAGATTGACATGATCCAGGAGGCTTGCGCACTTTGTATGGCGGCATGTGATGCCGAGGAATTAATTTCTGACAAAATTGGAATCAATTCTAATGATTCCAAAGCTTCATTGGATGTCAAGTGCGATATTGTCCAGGGATTCCTTTTAACTCTAAAACACGCTGCAGTGAATTGCAAAGAGTTGCCGCGTAGATTTATTGACATGGCATATCATGTGACACTCACGATGAATTGGTTTAGTTGTTGTCACGCCTGTGTGCCAGAATCTTCAACCCTATCAAAGAAGGCACAAAATTTTGTGCCAAATATTGGCAATATGGAATTATTGCACAATTTTGCTTGTTCTGTAGGGGGCAGCTTTGGCCAAAGATCTGCCAACAAGGACATTGGTGCGTTTGCATATTTTTTGAAAATGATTTCCTGTCTCAGTCGGTGTTGTGGATGGTTTGAGGTGGTGGGGTCAAGAAGTGGGTGCACCCATAGGCACTTAACACCAAGGAGGTATTGTACAGAAATTGATACAAAACAAACAAACGTGGTGAAAATTGTTGAGGATGCAAAGAAGAGGAAACTGCCAAATTTAAGTGACGTACAACGTGACTTTAGTGAGCTTCAATCATACATCGATCCTCAAGTTTGTTCAAGAAATTGTGCCTTAGACTGGTGCAACGATGCCTTGCAAAATATCACCGGGGAATTCGAAGAGAAAGCAGCAAAGAGGCTCGCCTCAAAAAATAATTTGAATGACTTTCAGTAACTATTAACAAAATCTTTGGATGCATATTTTTTCTTGAGGTATTGATGTGTAGATTTGTGTGTTAGATCAATATTTTACTCTTTTTCAGTCTGATTTACTACTAGGCAAATGGGATAAATTGATGAGTCAATACAACTTTCCCATTGTTTAGGATTAAAACACATATAATGACATTTTATTGGATGCTTTTGAACAACAAAATAATATGCTCTTTTTGAAGCATGAAAATTGATTCATGGAAGTAAAAGCTCAAGGATGAGCTCTGTTGACAGACAGCAAATGGCCATCATTTACTGAATAAAAACCTTAAATTTCTTGGAAAAATATCAAAAGTAAGAACATCACAAGGGAACGGAGAACTTTTTTCTTACAATGGGCTTGATTGACTTGATAAAGGGTTTAAGGTTTCATCTTTTTCAACTATCTATTTTGTTTCAGCTTTAAAACCTTTCTTCAAGATTGGGTTTTCCTTAGGGTATTTCCAAATTCCTCATGTTCACTCTACCATTACCCCATTGTAGCAATTAGAGAAAGATATTACCCAACGGAAAAGTTTTTTTTTCAGTTGAGATGACCTGAGGCCCAGCAACCTGGATTGAACCTGATGTGATTCATGACTGCAGATTTGTGCTGAGAGAGTACTACGGGATTGACCCATATCAAAAATGCTCTGCATATGGATTCAACCTAATCATAGATCAAAAATACTTTGAGCACATTGATTTGACTTGTTAATCAATTCCCCCCACAGGGGACAGAAACAAGGGCAAAATTGGCACACCCCTTGTTGAGGGTATGGGTAATGAGCAGGATCAAATGAACAAAAGAGGTCATTTTATCTTTTTTACTATGAAAAAGCCCATACATAAAAAATTCATCTTCATTTATGTCCGAATAAACTGCCCAAAAGTCATCATGATCATATTTTTTTGAATTTACTCTTAATATTACTTTTTGACACTAAAAAATCCTAGTTTATATTATGGGGTATTGGTGTCCAGAAGTAGAAATATGCAGTATTTCTCAAATCTAGGATATGAGGTTTTGGGGGTCAATGAATCCAAAATCTATTTTTAAAGGCTAAAACTGATATTGTTTTTGTGTCCATCCATTGTCCCCCATTAATTTTCATACCTTCAACCAAAGTATACACTGCACTCACCATAATTTTCAATTTCTCCTAAAAATTTCCATCTCCCCATATTATATCTTCATTAGGTGTCATACTAGCAATTCTACAACAGGAAATCTCTTTTTGTTGGAGGAAAATTTTAAGTATCTGTTTTTTATCACTGAAATTTCCTTGCTTTCAGTGGAAAATCAAAAAGAAAGCTACCAACCAAGAAATTTTTGCTTCCATATGGTTTTACAAAACATACGTTCATTGTTATAACTTTGAAGACTTTTCCAAAAAAGAAACTCATTTTTGATAAATTACCTAAAATACAAGTTTTTTTTAGAAAATTCTTTGCACTCTATTTTGAATTTGCAAATACTGTGAAGCTGCTGCATATCAACGGCTTTCACATGAAAATATTTTTTAAAGTAAAAACCTTGGCATTGACAAACCTAACAACACTTGTTAATTTTGGTTGTGAATCATCAGGAACTTATAATTGTAACTCTCTGCATAAGCTGCAGCAGACAATTGTCTGGCATGCCTGACAATTGACAGGTGCAACCTGCAATTGCCTGGTGTCAGTGTGCCTAACAATTGTCTGGTGCACCTGACAATGAACAAAGGGTAAATAATACCTTTCTGGTATTTACAAAATAATTAAATTAAGTAAATAGGTAAGTTACTAAGTAAGTACTTTAGTATGTAAATTGCAGGCACACAAGTAAATAAAAAATCAAGAGAAAGTGAAAAAAAGAAAGAAAGAAAGAAAGAAAGAAAGAAAGAAAGAAAGAAAGAAAGAAAAGGTCTACTGTTTTTGCAAAACAAAAAGGAAAGAGAAAAGGCAAAATACACATTCCAGTTTCACTCGATAGCAAAGAGCATAAAGGACCAAATACAAACTACAAAGAAGACTAGAGCCACGCCTCATTTAAGACATAAATCCACGGAGTCTACGGAGAACCCAAAAACTCATTGCTCTCAACTCATAAACTGCACCCCACACCCCCCTCAACAGACAACAGGGGCACTCAAATCGGCATAGCCATTCCCCCCTATGCCCTTTCATCCACCATTGAAAAGTCAGATTCATCCTCTACCAGTGAGCTAATCTCGGCACCTCCAATAGAACTAGCATCCTTTCTTCGCATCCTCTCCAATCAAATTCCCCAAGACCAATGCTCCTCGGCCGAATCGGAAGTCTACGCCAAACCATTTTCACTTGTTCACTAGGAAGCTATCCAAGCCAACAATCATCTCATTGGAGTGTTAAAATTGGTGATTATTCTCTCAGATCTTTTGGCGGAAGAAGATAAAAGGGCAATCTCATTTTGGGAATCCTGGCATGCCAATGCGCAAGCTTTGGGTCCAGTGGCACTAAATTTGAAGAGTGTGTACCGCGTGGAGTTTAGTCGGTGATTGTTTGGCTGGAAGTGGATTGCGAATGGCCAACGCGGAAACAACGACTGGGAGGGATCGGCAGAGTGGAGATAGATGAGCAGCAATAACGTTTAGAATTAAGCCCTTCATTGGTGGTGGCATGAAAGCGGCGAGTCTCTTCATGCCATCATTCGATTGACGGTGCCTCCGCCCACAGTTTTTTTATCCTCTTGCCGATATGTGGGGGCGGAAGTAGTGGTTGATACTTGGTGAAGCCATGGTTTGCTGGAGTAGGTGGAGCTTGGACGGCGTTGTGTTCCTTTTTTCGTATTCTGACGTTCATGTCGAGCGAAGAAGTGATTTGAAAGGATTGAAGTCATAATTCAAATTTTTTTTCACTAAGACCATGGGCGGTAGGTGGAGAACAAGAATTTTTCGAGCAAGGAAAGAGGTGCCCACATTTCTTCATTTCACGCGAAAAAAGTGCCATGGGCCTTATAAATAAGCTTCATCAAAAAAGTACAGAAATTCAGAAAAGGCTCACGATCCATGAAATCTCAAGAAAGGTAATTTGTTCCGTATAAGCTTAGTTTTCGGCTTTCCTGGAAGATAAGCTAGTTATTCAGTGTAAGGGGCCAGATTATCTCGAAATTTTGTGTATCCGGGAAAGTTGATCCTTGAAAGCTTAAAACTTGATTCGTGGTACGGTTTCAATAAATATCTATTAATTTTGTATAATAAGTGAGTTTCCCGCAATCCCCTAGTTGTACGGAATTTTTCTTCCGTTTGGTATTTGCAAGTCTTATTTCTTACCCTTATTGAGCGTGCTT
>JALLOT010003412.1:0-11311 GCA_036939595.1 Thalassiosira livingstoniorum | reverse complement strand
ACACGACGACCTCCCGATCTGGTCGGCTTACCTTCCAGATTGGCTGCTTTTTTTTTTCAGAGCTTGGATGGTTTTGTTGGAGAATGGGCAAGGGACTTGGACACATATTGATTGCACTGGTGGTGTAGTTGCAGTGGCCTTTGGGAAAAGTTCTTCCAACTCCTCCTCTTTTGTCCAATGCTCCTGGTAGTCTTTAACAGAGCTCTCATTGTTGTCGGTTCCAAGGGACATGTCACTATCGTCTGAAAAATTGGTGGAGTCTTCCGTTGGATCTGTTGCAATAGTTGATGCTTCGGTGACTGCAGTGGCTAGTGATTCATTGGCAGACATGTGTTTTGGTTTTAGGACAGAGGGATTGGGGGCAGACAAAGGGTGGTTGAATTGTGTACGTTTAATATTGGTGGTTGGTAAAGGCTTGATTGTCTTTCTCTTGAGAGTTTGGTTTATTTTAAGATCTGTAGAAGACACCGAGTTCCAATCACCACTGCACGACGTGGGGCGTGATGTGCCCAAGGCACCTGGCTGGAACTGGTTAGACCGGTCACTTGCCAGGCCCTCATGGCATTTGTCACCCGGTGGGATTTTAACAATTCAAAGCAGTTCATTAGCAAACCTGCCACCTCTGTCTGCTTGGCCTCTGACACCTTGGCCGCTTTATGAGCATATCCACATGTGTCTATGTATTCTCCCAGTAGATTGAAGTTGAGGCACATGCCACCGCTGCCCACTTTGAGTTGCCTGTAGCCTGTCTTCCCAATGGACATGAGGTCGGTGATATCAACGTCTGGGTACTTAGCCAATATCTTTGCTCTCACCTCTTTGATAGCAGGTGCCACTTTATCATTGACCACCTTTGATCCCCTATCTGGGTTGCTTCTCTTTCCTGCTGCATTTCCTTGAGTTCAAGGTGTGGGGGGTTGCTTAGGCATTGGGGTTCCACGTCCTCCTCCAGGACGTTCCCGGGCTGCCGACTTTCCTAGAAACTTTTCAATGGGGCAGGTGTCATAGGTGTGAAGTTGACCACCATCCCTTATATTGGCTGTTGTGAGGTGCAGAGTTGATTTTGAGAGCCGTTCACCGAGATGCCATTCATCCGCGTGCTTGAAAAATTGCCTTGCGTCCATGTGGATTCTCCACAAAAGGTGGATTGCTTTCTCAGCCATCATTCTATCCAATAGACCACGTTGGTCATTTAATTCTGCTTGCATCGCTGTGACTTCAAGGTAGTGATCCGAAGTTGTTCCCACCGTCTCATCAAGCAATTTGGTGTAGTTGTTGAGCACTTTGATGATGCCGCTACCATGCAGTGGGAGGGCCAGTTGCCGTTTATTCCGTTGGCTTGTTACATCCGCCACTGTATGCACCATCGCCAGGCCAAATACCTTGTCCTGTTCATCCTCTGCTCTCTTAGCTTCCTCTTCCTTGTACAGGACCACCATGGGTGTGATGCCTTGGTGACAATTGTCGAAAGACAGCTCACCTCCTTGTGAAAAGGCCAGGTTTTGCACATCTTTGGACAGAGTGCCCATGACATGGACATCCAGCTCCAGTTGCTGTGCGCTAGGTTGCTTGACCTCAAGTTGTAGGCATGCCTTGACCCGTCTCTCCCTCCTCCCCTCCGTCTTGATCATGCGGTATAATGGGAGGAGATTTAAGTCACTCTCATCAGCAATCAAAGCACACGCCTGCAGCATCCTTCTCTCCCCTTGCGTGAATTTATTCGACTGCGGTACCCCCTGAGACATTACCGTATTAGTCTGAATGGTTTGAGCAGCTGCGAATGCCGCTGTCATGAGGCTTTGTAAGTCAGGCACTGGTTGTTGTGCCGGAGCTGATGGTGCCCCTGTTGCGCCGTCATTCTCTCTCATCACCCCTGCGAGACTCATTCTTTCTTCCCACTTCCTTTTTGTCCATTTGGCCACAGCCCTATCTGCTGCCATGCATCCCCATCTCATTTGGACGTTGCTTAGGCCTGGAAACCCTGGCAAATAAAAGTACGACGCCACCATGCACCATTGTATGATATACTTCATCTTCTTTTTGTGATCCTCTGAGGCAAGAGTTTTCCACAGGGCTTTCGCCCTCTTATATGCTTCGTAGGGAGAAGGACCATCCAGGAAGTAGACCGCCCACTGCAATGGGATGGGCACCAAGTCCCACGTCTTGATCGTTTGTGTTGATGCTCCCGCTGGAGGTGGAGCCAGCAGCTTGTTGCTGTCAGTTGCTGTGTATTGGGCCTCGAAATCCCGGACTTTGTATACTGTGTGCTTTTGTCTGCAAACCGGGACATCTCCTGGGTTGTCTGGGAAGTATGCAAATAGAGGTGGTGGTGATCCCCCCATTCCTTCTCCAGCAAAGGCCACAATTTTGTTCCTCATCGGCGACCCTTTGACCGTGCACTTCCGCATTCCATGCACCACTCTCACAACCGGCTGGTCAAAAAACACTGCCAAAAAGGCCTCAGTATCAGCAGGACCCAGATGATAATCATTGGTGTCCAGTGGGTCATCTTTATCCCACGCCGCCAACAAATTGGAGAACTCCATAACCATTTCCTGCTCATTCTGGTCCTTCAACAGGGCCAAAAACTTGGCTGTTGCAGTCTGTTCCCCTTCTTCAAAGGGAGTTGCATCCCATGTACCATTCGCACCTTCTTTACTTTCGGCTGCATAGATCCCTTTGCCCCCTTCCCAGTTGATGCACTCCCTTGCGATAATGATCTTTTTGAGGGAGGTGTCTGACTGGCAGAGGCCCCTGGGGGTGCAGCCTTTGTAGGTGCCTTTTTCTTTCCTTTGCCCGTCGAGGGCTGTGGAGTCGATGCTGCAGAGGACTTTGCCGGGGACTTGGACTTTTTTGTGGCTGCGGGCACCTTCGCCTTGCTCGCCGCCGCCCCTTTGGATTTACTCGCTGCTGCCTTTGAGGTGCTGGTTGCCACCCCCGCCGGCGCTGGTGGCTGTGGCTTGCGCGTACGGCTGGCGACGCTGCTTGCGCTGGCACCACTCTTAGCACTCACCACCAAGTTGTTGTCGTTGTCGAGTCCGGCGGTGCTATCCTCGCTACCTGACCCCTTGCCACTTGCCACGGAGTCGTTGTCGCGGTCAAGCCCTGCGACGCTGTCCCCGCTGATCGCTTCACTATCTGATGATGTTGCCCCTCGGTTGGCACGACCTCGGTGGCTGCTAGACTTCCACTTCTTCTCAGCGCCACTCGTAGAGTGGGAGTCCTCGTCTAGATGGTCCACGTCACTCTCCTGTGTCAGGAGGGTCGGGGCTAGCTTCGGAGACTCCGACTTGGACGCCATGGTTTTAACAAGTTTAGGAGTCGGCAGTTTGCTTGCCACCAAGAAATGAGCAAGCAGGAGCAGTTGGTACTACTCCGTCCCTAGGCAGCCGGTCCCATGTTTCACCAGCCTGGCTTGGACCGGCTGAGCCAGGAAAAACTTTTTCAGATTTGCTCACGCCCGCACGTGACGAAGAACAAAGAGCAGGGCTTGAAAGGCCCAACATGATTATTTTCTTGATGCAGGCAATTGGATGGCTCATCATTTTTCTTCCGAGCCATACCAAGGTTTTTGCTGCTTTGTTAAAATACCAATATTTCTTTCCTTAAATTCATAAATACTATTTAAATGATGATTTCAACACAGACATTGTGGACTATCACTAATTATAAAGAGCAACAATATTGTGAAAAAAAAATCCAACAAAAAAAAATAATGTAAAAAATACTTTTAAACATGCAATAGATTTGAAAATAACAAGGAATGCTAGTTGCTAACTGAAAATGTCATTCAGTAACTTTTGAGCTCCAAAACTTGCACTTTCCTGCCACAGTCACTCCTACAATACAAATACGTGAATCTCTATCAAAAAGACCTCAGACTAACTTTACCCATCATTGTTTTCATTTTTTCTATTCTAAAATAGAAATTTTCATTTTATCAAAATACCACCTTCTAGCATTATTCTCAAATTATTGATTTCTATGTAATTCGAATTTTTAACGAGCCAATATCATACTCTTCCATGAGTATTGAAAAAATCTGCACTCAAGAGCATAATATGAAGGTGTGGAATCAAACAAAATGTTCGAGCTTTTCAATTTTGGAACAAATGTCCCGAAAGTGCCCCTCATAAGGAGTTTCAAAGAAAACTTCTTCAACTAAAAGTCTAACATCCCTGACTTCATTCACAAGAAATGAGTCACATAGAAATAGGGAGAAGAACTCGCATGCCTTGTGTTCGAAATGAAGAACTTCTGCAAAATGGCCTTCCAGATTGTAGCCCCCGTCCGCAAAGAAGTTATTTCGAACAAACTGTGTGAGGTAGTGCTTCTTAAGCAATGCATCCAAATGCTTACCGCACTTGTCAAACAAATCTTTGTCATTCCCTTTATCAGGCGAGAAACGCTTCTTTGCTTCGAGCATTTTTTCTTTGATACTGTTGATTGGTTCATGATTTTGACTCATGTTCAAAGCTTGCGTCACCAGGAGCACGCCACGAGCTTTGTGTTGTGCAGCACTCATTTCCACGAACCCCTCATCAATAAAAGACACTGACTTTGCAAGCTTCAGATCCAAGAATCTACGGAATGCAAAATCTGATAACCTCACACCTCTTCGTTTCTTCTTGTTGCCACAGAGATCATCAGCTTCTATCAAATAGACTGTAGGACAGGACAATTTGAAAATGCAACAGTTGGCAGTCGATGATACCAACAAATCAATAAATGTTGCATCACCTGAAGCAGTTGTTTTACTCACGTTGATTACGAGCCCTTGTCAGAGCAGTGTAGAGCATCATGGCTTCATCCTAGAATTGATAGTAAAAAGACAAAAAATAAGCAAGCACTCCAATAAAAAAAAGAAAGAAATTATCACTTACAGCAAGCTCGGGGTGGCTAAGGGTGTAGTCGCAATCCTTGAGCATAACACCTGCAACTACTTCTCCTGTTGAATCAGTTTTGGTCAAAGTCGATTTGCTCGAAAGCCACCTTAAAGCATTTTGCCATTGCTCAGTAGATTCTCTCTCTTCGAAGAATTCAAAGAAGCCGATCAAAGCACAGGAGTCGAATTCCAGCCCCTTGGCTTCCCTTACTCCAAATAAATCATTATGTAAGCCCAGATCTGTAAACAAAATCCTCAACGTGTGCACCTTTTCATCAGGAGCAAGAAAGACGATGTTACCTCCTCTAAATGTTGAAGTGCTAGCTAACTCAGAAATCATTTTGATGTGAAGCATTTTTGGCAGATTTCCATGAATTAAAGCTCTTTCGTTGGTAATTGGTATTCTAAAAGATCTGGTCAGTACACGACGGATCGATTGGCCGATTGCAAGGTTCTCGGCATGAGTACGGTGGTTAGTCTGTAATGAAATTTGTTGCAGAACATCTTTCACTGTCAGTGTTCTATCATTTTTTATTTGTGAATAAACGACATCATTTACAGTTCCTTCTCTCATTTTTATCCCTAATTCAACTGATTGTGCAGGATCGGCACTGAGGAAAACAGACCTGATACTTGAGCTCATTCTAATGAATAAAGCTAGATCAAGTTCAGACTGCGAAGAAGATATCGAGAAGAAACAACGCGAAATGGGTCATACAATAAAAAGATATTGCAGCGCTAACAACAGGAAGAAAGACCTACCATATCCTGAGCCTCGTCACAGAAAACCACATCAAAAAAGAACGGATACATAGGTTCGCCGTCATCCAACAGAGTAGCATCTCCTCGTTTGTTCACACGATCAGTCCATGAGACAAATGACTCCTCTCTGAAAACAACAGGTCCAAATTTCAAGACATACATCGAACGATCTGCCTCATCCCAAAGCTTTCTTTGTTTGCGCCATTCCTCGTATTTTTCAAATAGACGATAGCACAAATTTCTTTGCTCCTGTTTCAACCCAAATGATGGGGGGAGAGAAATATACTCATGAAGGGAGAGATGATGTTTCGTTGTCACACAGCCTGCACTGCCTTTTATTGTAGCTATACTTTGAAACAGAGTTAGTGCCTCTATTTCGTGCGCTTCCAGTTGTTTCTTTTCGAATTCATTCAAAAAATCAAGAAAGAAATTGTTCAAGAAAGAAACTCCACCTCCCGAGTCACAATCAAAGCGAATTTGGTCGAACCTTGAAAATGTTCTGAAATCTGAACTGTTGTCGGGGGCTACTCTCTTTGCAAGAAGTTGAAGCAGATCATCATACGTCATAAAAGAAATGTTTTCAAGGCAATCATGTCTCATTTCTTCGACAGCAGTTTTAATCACATTTACTAAGCGTGGCAGACGAGACACCACAAGAATTTTAAGGGATGGCTCCTCCTTTGACACCTAGATTGAGATATTGGCAAAACTTCGTATCAGAAATTTTGTTTCAACATTCTATTATTCCGTCTTCAGTTAAGGGTAAAAATACATATCCATCCGTACCTTTTTTATCAACAAAAGGGTTTTCCCAGTACCTGCCCCACCCAAAACGAGCGTAGACATATCTAATCTTTCACTGGCAAGAACCCCTTCATTCTCTTGTGATTCGTCTTCACTTGTACGGAAAATAGCCTTGTTGACTGAAAGAAAGTCAAAATAATACATCAAATGACTAAATTATGTGTCTTAAAATAATCGAATTGATGCATTGTAAAAAACAGTCTCACCTTGTTCTTCACTATAAACGATACGCTTTTTCGCCGAAAAGCCAGGATCTTCCAAGCGGAGCAAATCCCCATTGTCGACGTTTAAAATGTACAAAGCCATGGTAGAAGTTGTCCAAATACTTGTTGAATGCAAATCAAGAAGATGCATCTGAAAAGAGCAACATAGGGGCTGATTTAGTTCCAGCAGCAAAAAAAAACTGTCAAAGTATTTGGTTGCTCACATCTTTACCAAGCTCCAACACGAACTCCTTGTGGAGTAGGAATCTATCATCAAGTTCAATTTTGTTCCTCATGAATTCCGTATTAGATATTAATGTCTTGTACAAACTAGCTTCCCTATCTTCCACGACTGCCCAGACCAAAACGCCAATGTTTGTAACTCCTACAACAATAAACAAATTCATATTGGCATAAAAAATAGGGAAGAAGCAAAAAATCAACCCAAATGGGCAGCTCACCATTGGCTTCGCCCGATACAAAAGGTGAAAATAATACAACTTGATCTCCTTGAGACATTTTGGCAGCAAGTAACTCAAACGTGGATATGCTGCCAATGATGGCACGCCGATGGATCGAGGTTACACTAACGCCAGGTTTACGTAATGAGGCTGGTTTCAGCCCTTCCAAAACACTAATAAAATCAAATCTAGAAGCAGCATCCGTGGTCAGGCACCAGCCATAAACTGCCTGATCCAAAAGGACTACCCTATGCACGTGGTTTGAGTCAATTCTAGGATCAATCAAGCAAGATTCGAAGCACTCAAAGTTGTTGTGAAGCTCTCCTTCGGACAAGAAAGGCATTCTCTTGTCCACGTCCTCTTCGCATGCTTGTGGAGACTCCATAAGCGTTTCGGCTGGCAGCGCTGCAGTTTCCGCTACCTTGAGAGTGTCGTTCCAGTCATGGCTTGATTCTTTTGACAGTTGTGTCAGGGACTTCAGCCTTTCCCACAAATCTGATTGTTTCTGGGGCAGTCGTCCTCCGTTCTAAAGAAGGTTTGCAATGAATATTGTTAGAGAATTGTCTGACTCAGATACTCAAAAACAAAATAGAACAAATTATCACCTCAACAATCAAATTTGTAACGCGCTCGAAATTGAAGAAGTGAGAGTAATCCACGGCAGATAATCCATCAGGATCTTTCACGAAAGGATCCGACCCCAATTCAAAGCAGATTCGAGCAGTATCGAAGTCATTATTTTGTGCCGCAACCATTAGAAATGTATGACCACGATCATCTGTTGTTTTGTCGATATGAAAGTTGACATCTTCTTCCCTGCCCTCGCCCTTAATTTTTGAAATATTATTTCGAATATGTTGGAGATCCTTGAGCTTGAGGGCAATGGGTGCACTAATTTGAAGTAGCTCTTCTCTCTACATCAGCAAAATCAACGGCATAATAATTAGAACATAGAAAAGAGACAAAGAATGAAACAATCAAGAACCTTACCAAATTGACAATACTTTCGGCAGATACCTCAATCGCTTTCTCGAGCTTTTTTATGCTTTTTTCTGCTCTCTTTATAGCCGCCCTTTTCTTACCATGTCGGATTTCCTCTTTCATTTTCTTATCCTCTTCTTTTTTCTTTGCCACTCTTTGTGCTCTTATTGCAGAAATATTTTTCTGCTTTTCAACGTTACTTTTATTCGTGCCAGCACCATCGCCTGAAGCAGCAGCAAGAATTGAAGTTATGAATTTATCTTCCTTCCCTTTCACTACACCTACTGTCCCATCGCCAAGTGTCAGAGCATCCGGAGATTCAATCATTGTGATAGCAAGATCTGTTAGAGTTTTTATCTCTTTTGAATGAAGCCAAGAGACGTATTTCGCTGGGTCCCCGGTCAAAAATTGAGAGCAAGAATTTGCCATGAGCTCCTCTAGTGTTGAAGACGGATTTCTGACATTTGAGGGGTCAGACAATTCATCATTTTCAACAGACTCCAGTTTCATCATATGGTTCTCTCCGCCATTTTCTAATTCAGAGTGTTCATTATTGCTCCCATTTGTTTCAATTGCATTCCCTGATTCTGTTCCACCCATTGTATTTTCTGTTCCTGCATCACTTCGGTTCACAAAATTTAAACTTGTTGAAGTAAGTATAAAGCAGTAAAAACCAACTATTAGTGAGGATAAAACAGTAAAAATCAACATACGAACTTACTCGCTTCCAAACAGACTATTCATTACATTGTCAGTCATGGAATTCACATCAAATTTCAGCTTACTAAGCCTTGAATTAGTTTCTTCGATCTCCTTTTTGCTATCGGCAATGAATGTCTCCTCTTTCGCCAGTCCGTCTTCAAGCCGTGATCTTTGGCGTAATAGATTCGAAAGTTCTTCTTTGCAAATGACAGCATCGTGTTCCAAAAGCAATAACTGTCTCCCAGTTTGGCATTTGCTTTTGTCTTGGATGAGGTCGAAAATGGGTGAGATATCGATTTTTTTCTTTCGACTTGGCAACTTCAGGTATAAAGAAAGACGATCGTCTTTAATTATGTCTTCCTTTTTACGAGGTATTTTTTTTGGTTTGGGTGTACTAGATGGTGTCTCGCTAAGAGTTCCTAGGGTCGAGATTTTGGATTCAGGGTGGTTGCCAGGGTGGTTAAAGCCTGAAGTTCGGCTCAGAACAGCAGGATTGATGTCAGATGATTTTTCTCCTACTTCCCTACTTTGTGTAGTTTTGCGTTGGACTTCTTCCGCATATTTTGCAATAGCTGCTTGTTTTTCGAGTCTCAAATCGTGGGCCCTCTGCCTCTCCGCTTCGAGAGCCGCTTTTTCCTCCTCTACACGTTTTGTATGTTCTGCCTCCTTCCTAGCCCGCTCTCTCTCTTTCCTTTTCTCTGCTTTCTTTGCCGCTTTCTCGTTTTCTTTTTTGGTTGTATCATCTGGAGACTCCTCTGTGAGAGGTTCTGAGCATTGATCAGTTGATTTTTTTAAAGAAGACAAACCTTGATGCACTGGAGAATTATCAGTGCCACTGTCAACTGAAAACGAAAGTCCACAGGATGAGCATTTGGCCTGTCTTGTTGAGTTCCTAGACGAGCAAGCTGCACATGTCCACTCGTTGAGTGATCTACCATCTGCTTTCGAACCACTTTGAAATGTTTTGAAGTTGAAATCTGATTTGCTGTCAGAATCAACAAATGGCATCACATCAGTTTCTCCAGATAATACAGCAAAAACTGAATTGCAAAATTGTTCTTCCATGCCTGGAACAATACCTACTTCAGAGTTACCTCTGGCCAATAATTCGAGACAATCCACGAATGCCTCTGCAAGGTCTGATGACGTTTCAATGTCTAACTCTTCTTGAAGCCAATTCTTATAAGTAGTTGGAGAACCAGTGAGATATTGGCTGCAGGAATTAAGGACATGGTGCAATGTGGGTGTGGTTCGCTTGTTGTCCTCATTCATATGAGTTTTACTGCGATTGAGATCGGTGTGTTCTTCAAATCCTGTTGGAGGGCATAGGCCCACATTGGAAGCGTTTTTAATGGCGTGCTCTGATTGTTTTTGCACCTGGGTGGATTGTTTGTCATTGTATTTACCATTGTTTGCCACTTTGAATTCGATGTTTGCATGCCGACTGATTCCAGATTCTATTATCTTATTTCCTTTCGGGCAATTTTCCTGTTGATTATCGCCTTTGACGATAGATTTGGCGTATTTTTCCTCGTTGACTTTTGTGTGTGAGCTTTTTTCTTTCTCATTCGGAAATGATTTTTTGTTCCCATTGCAATTCCAATCCAATCCAGAAACAGCCCCAGCACCAGTGGCTGGTGGATCAATTTTCTCATCTCTTTGAACAGCACCAGTGTTGAAAGGGTCAGCCGAGCGGTCGCCACTACTTTTAGCTTCAATCAATGCCTCGATCTGAGACGTCATGTTTTCCAAACCTTTCTGCGCAAGAAGGGTTTGTGATTGAAGATCCGCCAAAAATTTAGAGACATTTCTAAGATGTTGGTCGACCTGGCCTGCCTGCTGCTTCAAATTCATCAGCTTCGTCGACGTTTCCTCGCACCTGGGGCAATTCAGAGTGGTTCTCCCGAAAGAATTATTCTGGTCTAAGGTTGATAGAGCACCACCAATGCTGTCATTTATTGTTTGCATCTGGCGACAAAGCTGATCGACTGGATCCGCCTTTGTTTCTGCCATTGTCTTCATTCTATGATCTCTCCTTGGTTTCGAACCTTGGTCGGATGGAGGCGCTCGATATTCTGCCCCTCTTCCTTTACCACGTCCCCTGCCACTACGACCTCTCCCTTTTCCATTTCTTTCGTTGTCACGCCGACATTCGCCTCGGCCCGAAGGTCCCTCTCGTTGTTGCCGTCCCATTTCTGTTTAGTATGCTGAGCATCAAAATCTAGCTAAAAGGCTTCCCTGCCAATGTGGTCGACACGGACATCTGTCTTTTCCATTTTCCAGCGAAGGGGGCAGGATTCTAATTTCTTGTCTGTTGAATGATGTTAATTGGATGGTGGAAGACGGAAGATGAAAGTGGTGGAAGATTGATGGGGGAAATGGAATGTGGATATCCCAGACATCCGTGAAATTTATCATAAACGATAAATTTCCGTACAAGCTTAGGTAGGTCTACAGGAAAATCTGAAATTTATCATAAATGATAAATTTCAATGTACTATTCCTATGTTAGC
>JALLOT010003411.1:0-11325 GCA_036939595.1 Thalassiosira livingstoniorum | reverse complement strand
TTTTCTTCTTCTTCTTCTTCTTCTTCTTCTTTTCACATGAGAACATACATCTTTTTCTAGTCATGTTTCACTCATTTTTTTTGAAAAGTATAGTAACCCTGCATTTATCCATCACCATTTCAGCCCATACAAAGCTCAATGTGCAAGTCATCTTGCTACATTGTCATATATAGGTAGCATGAAAGAAATATTAAATCATTAACTTTCTTCACTTCTGAAATGAATAACACTGGTGACTTTCTCATCACAGAAAATTGTCCTCATCCACTTCTCACAACCCACAACTCAAAAAATATTATATATTTGATGGCTGTCATTGGCATGACACTCATCATGGCATCAAGAAATTTACATACACGAGAACATTAAGCATCAGTGGGAGAGAATGTAAAGAGAAAATATCTCTAATATATTTCAATGATATGGATGAAGGAGGCAGGCTGTAAAAGGGTTGGAGAAGGGCACAATTTTCAACCAAGTTACTTAGGTAAGTACTAGGTATGTAGTAAGTCCCACAGTTTAATATTATTAAGTGAGATACCAAAGTGAATTATTTGATATTGTTCACTGAAAAGTTTCACTTCTTATTTTGGCGATTGTTATTTCCATTTACCACATACCGTACTCTTAATTACAATATGGCATAGTACTTACAATACGAGTACTACCATACTTCTACCTATCTCTTACTCTATTTTTTTTGTATTATTACTACCCTACTTACCTACAATACAATACGATAGTATTGTACCCTCTGAATCAATCAGGAGAATGAGTATGGCGCGCCAAAAAATAAGCCAACAAAATCAACCCCGAAGAACCTCGCTCAAGCACTGCCTCACACCGCCTCACGAACACTACCATACCATAAGTAGTAAGTATGGTACTTACCATACACACCGCGACGACAAGCGCCATACCTTCCTGTCACCACCTGTCACAGACGAGCACGGACGCATCCTCGCTCACTCACTTTTCAATTCCTTCCCTCTCGGTCGTGAACCGAAAATAAATAAGAATAGTAGGCAAGGATCACTATCAAGACCATCACCTACCATCACGCGGGTGGACGGCCAACTCACCCACTCCCAGCCAACTCGCAACCCATTGCAACCAATCGCAACCAATTGCAACCAATCACAACCAATCCTCGCCCACAGCGAGAGCAGTGAGAGCATTGAGAGTAGTGAGAGCAGTGAGAACAGTGAGAACAAGGGGAAAGAAAATAGCATGTCATCAAACAAGGCTTCGAAGAGGGCAGCACTCGCCGCCCTCCGTCGTGCCCGCAATGGCCTCGGCGGAGAGGACGACGACCACTCTGAGGACAACAATAGGGAGTACACCTCCTCCTCGGCCCTGGACCGGCTTCAGTTCTCGGAAGTGACGGACGTGTACGAAACAATGGACGAGGAGGAATATCGGGAGTATGTGGAGAGGAAGAGGCAGAGGGAGGATTTTGTGGTGGACGATGGTGAGTGGATGAGTGGATGAGTGGATGAGTGGATGAGTGGATGAGTTGATGAGTGCCGTGCGTGGTGTGTGTGGATTGTGTCCCAATCTGTGGAGTGTGTCAAACTCTAATCTGCCAACTCTTTCTCTTTTGCTTCTCGTCTTTCTCTATTGTCAGACGGGTTGGGGTACCACGACGATGGGGAATACGACATTTACTCCTCCAACTACAAAGACGACGACGACTACGATGAGGAGGACAATGACGGCAATGATGGAAAGACAAAGGGGAAAAAAGACAAAAAGAAAGGAACCGTGGCACTGACCAAAGAAGCATTACGGAAGGCTCGTAAGACCAAGGCTCTCCAAAGTGCACAGGGCGCCACTAGTGGGGAAGGTGACGGGGAGGACGTCGATGGAGCAAACAAGGGAGGAAGAAATGCGTCCATGTGGGACTTTGTCAATTCGGCCAAGGCGGGGGATGCCGGGACTGCTTTGAACCGTGCCACTGCCAAAACTGCCAAATCTACCAGCAGCATTGGTGGCATTGGTTGCATTGGTGGAAGGGGAAGGGACAAGAGTGCCAATGAGGCATTTGCCAACACCTTTGGCGACTTGTTGAGTGGATTGGACAATGTTTCCTCCCGCGCTGGCTCGGCTGGGTCAAGGAGGTCCAGGGGAAGCACGGGCCATGGTGGGCATGGAGCGCATGGCAGAAAGAGGAGGGCCTATGGATCGTACGGCTCACATGGCGGGCATGGAGGGCATGGAGGGCATGGAGGGCATTCTGGTCGGGATGGCAGGAGCAGGGGTCGAGAGGATCGTCATTCCTCGAGTGGCAGGGACAGGCGAGCAACTTCCAGAGACGGTCACCACCGAAGTGAGCGAAATGAAAGAATCGAAAAATATGATGAGCGCTATTCCGACGAAGAGTTCGATCATGCCCATGATCCATTTGACAACGATCATCCCGAGCAGCCAGAGCAACCTGATCAACCTCAACCTGCCAACAATGAAACGAAGGGGGTGAATGACAGTCATGACAATCATGACAATCGAATGGAACAAGATGACCAAAACGATGATGTCGAAATNGCGAGTGTATTGGAGAATTTTTTGATCAAGCGCAAGTTGATGGGGCCGGGATGGATCCGGGTGTACAATCCCACGAAGGTATCGGGAGGAGCGGTCAGTTGGTGCAAGTGGGAATGCACCGTGGCGGGTCCCAAGAGCCTCACTCGTTTGGATTTGGTGACGACCCCCGGAGGTACCAAGGAAGGTACCAAACCCGTCGTTCCCCCGGCCCCTCCGATTGGAACGGTGACCATCAAGTTCAAGACCATGGTGCATCCCAAGACGCACATGCAGGAGATTGTTTGTCTTTCGGCGGTGCATCATTCCAGGGTGGTGCTCGACTCTTCCGAAGGGAATGGCGCCAGCAATACCGGCAATACCACGAGGCACATGACCCAACTCACCATGATTCGACCCGTGGGCTACCAAGAGAATGGACTGGGGAGTGATGGGGTCATGGCCCAGTTCCCGAGGGATTTGGAGAAGGAACGATTGGGCAAGGGTGGTGGTGGGGGGATGCCGGAATTGCAAAAGTGTCCGAATGAGAGGGCGTTGCTTTCGAGATTGTTCAATCAGATTGGCGCTTGTAAGTGACAATGACTGCAATGCTGGAACTCGATTGCTGTATGTATGTGTTATTGTGTCATTCTCAGTCCAAACCATGTTGCTCACCCCTCCCAATACCATTCCATCTCATTCTCACAGGGGATCCCGACATCATTGTCTCCCACAACGGATGGAACCACGACCTCGACCTCCTCCTCCACCGCGCCACCCAACTCAAAGTCTCCCACTACTCCAAAATCGGCCGCCGTCGCCAATTCCCCAGATCTCACTCCTCCTCCACCCACTTTGGCAACGGCAAAGACTATCTCATCGCTCAAGCCCTCGAAGGCCGATTATTGTGCGATACCTGCCTCAGTGCCAAGGAATTGATTCGGGAAACTACCTATTCCCTCAGTCATTTGGCGCAGTCCCAACTCAAGAAGATGCGGGTGGAAATCGACCCGCAGCAAGTCCCCCATTGGATGCGATCGTCCAAGAGCATTATTCATTTGTCGAAGCATACCTTGAACGATGCGCAGTTGGTGCAAGCGCTCATGTTCAAATTGCAGATTTTGCCATTGACGAAGCAATTGACGAATGTGGCGGGGAATTTGTGGGGGAGGACGATGAAGGGGAATCGGGCGGAGAGGAATGAGTATTTGTTGTTGCATGAGTTTCATGGGATCAAGTATTTGGTTCCGGAGAAGAGGAGGAGGGAGAGGGGGGGTGGTGGAGTGGGGAGGAGTGTGGAGGAGGGTGCGGGTGGTGGAGAGGATGGTGCTGCTGGAGGTGGAGCGACTGCAGGAACGAATAAGGCCAAGTACAGTGGAGGTCTGGTGTTGGAACCTAAGAAGGTGTGCATACAATGACAATGGCTAATGGCTTGTATTTCTTTTCTCTCAGCCTCCCAACCCATCTCATCTGCCATGAAATCGTGCTGCCCATTCCATCACTTTCTATTTCGCTGCAGGGACTCTACGACAGCTTCATTCTACTATTGGATTTCAACAGTTTGTACCCCTCTTTGATTCAAGAGTACAATCTGTGCTTTACTACCATGGATTGGGCCCATCATACGGAACAGGCCAAGGGAAGGCAAGCCATCGAAGGAGAGCAGACGCAGCAAGTTCAGCAAGGTCAGCAAGGACAGCAAGGACAACAAGGTCAGCAAGGACAGCAAGGACAGCACGGAGGATCTCACGGAGATGACCTTCCACCCCTCCCCGATGAAAGTCTCGATCGAGGAGTGCTGCCACGAGTGATTAAAACTTTGGTGGAGAGGAGGAGGAATGTGAAGAAATTGCTCAAGAGTGAGAAGGATGCAGATAAGAGAGAGGAGGTGAGTTGATTGCAGTTGATACATTTTGGTTTGAGCTGATGCAAGTTGATAACGATAACTTTGGCGTGAGATGCTTTAGGATTGAGATTGTCATCCACCAGAATGCCCTTATTGTATCAAAAAATCTAACTCAATCCTCATTTCTTTCCCCTACCATCTACAGCTTGACATTCGTCAAAAAGCCCTCAAACTCACCGCCAACTCCATGTACGGCTGCCTCGGCTTCTCCCACTCCCGCTTCTACGCCCAACCCATCGCTGCACTTGTCACTGCCATGGGACGCGAAACCCTCCAACGCACCGTTGAACTCGCCCAATCCAAATGTGGCTTGGAGGTCATTTACGGAGATACCGACTCCATCATGATTAATACACGTTTGACTCAGTTGGCCGAGTATGACAAGGTGTTGGAATTGGGGAATTCGGTCAAGCGGGAGGTGAATCGGCAGTTTCGCACGTTGGAGTTGGAGATTGATGGGGTGTTTCGATCGATGCTTTTGTTGAAGAAGAAGAAGTATGCGGCGGTGACTATCTCCAAGAACTCCTCGGGGAGTGGTGATCCCAGTGATGTGTCGAATTATACTTTGGCCAAGGAGACCAAGGGGCTGGATCTTGTTCGTCGTGATTGGTGTCTTCAGTCCAAATCTACTGGTAAATTTATCTTGGATCAAATTCTCTCTACTCAAGAACGAGAAGTCATTCTCGACAATATTCACTCTCATTTAGAAGAAGTCGCTGCGGAAATGAGGAGTGGAACTCTGGACCTGGAGAAGTACGTCATTACCAAGGGGTTGAACAAGCAACCCAATGAGTACCCCGATGGCAAGAGTTTGCCACATGTATTTGTCGCCAAGAGAATGATGGAAGGGCATGTTGCCGTGTCTGTCGGAGATCACATCCCCTATGTCATTTGCAAGGAGGTCACTGCTGAAGGAGAAGGTGCCAGTGCCACCACAAGTGCCACCAACTCCAAGAGTGCCGCTGAACGAGCCCGCCATCCCGAAGAAATCAAACGATCCAATGGAACTCTAGTCCCTGATGTGGAATGGTACCTCACCCAACAAATTCTTCCTCCCATCTCCCGTCTGTGCGAGCCAGTGGAGGGAACTTCTCCTGCCATTTTGGCAGAGAAGTTGGGTTTGGACTCGACCAAGTACAAGAACCAGTACTCAACCAGCTTGGAAGAGGAGGATATGGTAGACTACATCCCCGAGTCGTGTTTGGGAGACGAAGAGCGATTCAAGGAAGTCAAGAAATTGATGATGGTTTGTGGAAGCTGCCAACAAGAGGGAGAATTTCCAGGAGTATTCCATGTTTCTGGAGTAGATGGCAGTGCATCTCCCGTTCTCACCTCGGGGTTCCGCTGCCCCAACCCCGATTGCATGCAACCCGATCACTGGGGTGAACCCGACCTCACCACTTGCACCGCCCGTCTCCTCAATCAAGCCTCACTCATCAAGAAGCAATGCCAACAAATTTATTACGACGGGGAAGTACGCTGTGATGACCCCATGTGCAACCTCCAAACAAGGCAGCTCTCCGTCTACGAAGGATGCTGTCTCAAACCCGGCTGCAATGGTCGCATGAGGAGTGTCTACACGGAGAAAATGCTGCAGACTCAAATGAAATATCTTGATTCTTTGTTTGATATTGAGCATGCGTGTAAACAGCTGGCAATGAAGAAGGGGGGGAAGAATCAAATGGAGGAAAAGGAGAAGAGGGAGATGATGACTGTGTTGGCCAAGGAGGATAAAATGGAGTTTGGGAGGTTGCATGATTTCTCCAAGGGGGTTTTGGAGAGGAGTGGATATAATTGGGTCAGGGCTGACTTTTTCCAGAGTTTGTTTGGAATGTGTCGGCAATGAGTGCGCCATTTCTCCTTTGTGTATTTTTTGTCATATGAAATCATTGGGACTCTTTTCAGTATTGTGACGAGAGCCCAAGATAAGACTTGTTCATATTATTTGGAAATAAAACCTTTTACTTTAAGATAGTTATTTGAATAAGATGCCAGCACGAGGCGAACACACTGACTTTTCATTAAGTTGATAGATGCAGATTGAGATACATTTATTTTCTGCAAGAGTAACTGACTTTTATCTGATCCTGGGACATAAATGCTATTGCTCCAACATAACGCACTCTGTTGGTCCTCGTCAGTACTTTTGAACTGTATCTCATTCTGCATTGGCCCTAAATTGAAAGCCCGTCTCATCGGGGCCAATGCAAAGTGCAACGCATCTCTCTGAACTGTATCTCTTCCTCCGTGGCTGTTCCTCTGCCTCGTCGGATGTGCCAGCCTTTGAAGTCCAACTCCTTGCCCCTGTCTAGTCTTTCCGCTGAATCTGCCACCCACTCTTGGACAATAATTGCTCCCCCCATCCCGCTTCCCCCCTCCAGATTCCCTTTTGGCAATGAACTTGTTATCCCTACCCTAGTTTTTGATTCGAACAATACATTGCAAAAATCCGCAATCCATTCCAACATCTCGACCTACCACTCAAACTTGGCAATGCAATAGGAATGCCTGCTTTCCATGAAAGTGCCAATTGAAACAAATCTCTCTTGTCAGTGTCTGTCATACGAGGCTATTCTAAAACAAGGAGAAATGAAATGCAGATGGAGAGTTAGTTAGCAATTTTGAGAACAAAGGGATTTCTCATGCCAACAAAAAAGTTAAAACATTCCAGCTGACCATCGTGAGAAAATAGCAGGAGTATATTTCATACACAGCAAAGAAAAATACCACCATGTTATGCTCAGAGTAGGATTGTTCATAGAAAATAATTTCCGCATTATTCTTTTAATGTTGGACTTAATTTTCAAATAGTTATCCTCATTGCATAATTTGCAGTACCTTGACAAAAATAAATTGAAAATATGATGGACTTGAATAAAGCAAGTTAGACTAGCCCCGTACCTTATGCATCACACATAATCATTGATTTGCTCTGTAATCTTCTCAATCACGAAAGGTTGCCTTTCAATCATTCACTCGCCTTATTTTCAATGGCCGCGGGAGTTAAATAGTAAATGGTTCGATGCATGTCAATAATTTCAACCTCGTCAGTGAAAATGAATGATGGCCATATTTACAACCTCGAAAGAAGTGATTGCCATTAGCAAAAGTACCATCTAGGTAGGTATTCACACACTTGAAGCACCTTGAAGGTCGGTGCCATTGCAAAGCAAGGCAGGGATAACGACCAGAAATCTCCCATTTGGTCTTTCGTCTTCATTCTCATCCTCTCCATCCAGCCATCTCATCATTTGCCGTCATCATGATGTATTCATTGTGTGGTCTCAAGCCTTCCAAGCACGTGGGGGTTCAATATCACGAAGAAAGAAATCGATGGATTGGCATCTTCCACATAATATTCTATTTCATTTTTCAATGATTAATTAAAGGGGCTATTGAATATATGAAAACATAGAAAGATGCCTCATACAAAATGTTTAATTTGTAGATATTTTTGGAATCTTGGTGCAGGGATTCCATCCACAAATCTCCACCAAGCCACATTGCATTCTATTAAAAAACTTTGTTTGGAGAGGTTCCAGATTCCACATTGTAGCCCTCAAGCTGGAAATATGTACTTATTGATATTGTTATTGTTATCTTCCTTAAAATGTCATAAGAAAGATGTCCAGCACTGCAGAAAACCAGTGGGACAAAAACCAACAATATAAATGCTGCCAAAGCACCATGAAAAAGGCATCTAACAGTGAAACCTTGTTAGACAAAGTTGTAGATAATTGTTTCAGCTTCCATTTGATGCCCTGACCTTGCCAATCCAACAAGTTTTCACTCCACTATGGTACTGTCCAAAGACTACAACGGTGTCAAAATTTAACATCAATTTCACTAAATTTTGATGCCTTTTGTAAAAATTAAGGCTGCAAATTGTTATTTTAACATCTACTCTTTTCAATTATTCATTCATGATTAGTAATCTAGTGGCTCTGAAATTTTGGTGTAATGGGATCACATAATTAGATGAGGATTGTTGTGTAATTGTTTGCACAAAAAGTGACTTCTGTGGTAATGAACTTGCCGGTGAAGCTCGTCATATGATGCCATCAGATCCTTATCAAATGACACCTTCTGCTGCATTTGAGTTGGAACTCTGCATAAATCTCCTCCTATGTCTGCTCCTTCTTTTTATCAAACCATTTCATTTGAATTCATCCTAAATGCTTTCTCTGCCGGTGATGCGTCCAAATGCCTCTGTATCATAGACCTCCATTTCATGAGTTGGCTGTTGCTTTGATTGTTCATTTGGGGATTCTTTCTGCATCATTGTTGCTGTGGATTACTTCAGACCTTTGTGGCAGTTTTTTGACGCTTCATTCCTTTGATGGGAGGAAAAACACAACACAATCCCTTGACACAGCCTCATAGTTGATGAGTTGTTCTGAGGATTTGCCTCTCTTGATATGTTGTCAGGAGACAGCTAGGGCAAAGAAATGGGAGCTACAATGTTGACATCTCCTGCTGGATTGTTTAAAGATGAATTTGAGGTGGTGGAATTGTGTGAGTGGCTGCTTCCAGTGTATGTGTTTGAACTCTTTTCATCGGTGTTGAATTTTTCTTCAATTACACTGATGTTGCTCATGTGCCGATGGGGAGATCTTGATGGCGATTGATTTAGCGCCCCTGGCCAGGCCTATTCCTGCCTCACATGAGTTAAAAAGAGGACTGTTGCCTCGGGTTAGTGGGAGAAGGTGTGGTTGTTCTGCTTTTTTGTCAAAACTAAAGGTGCCATTTGTCCCACTTGGATTTTTTTGCTGTTGCCATTGCCTGAGGAAATGGGCTTAAAAATTGATTGTTACCATGTAAACCCACCCAGAAAATCCCTCCATAGGGGGTTTTTAGCGTGCTGAATTCAAATTTGAGGTCTGTTTTGGCTAAAAATTCAATCCTGAAGGTGAATTAGGCAATATTGTCTATTGCCTTTTTGTCCCACTATAGTTATAGTGGGATTACACAATAAGGATGTATTGATGTTTATATTTTTCATGAACCTTGATTATAAGTTTAGTATATGCATGCAAAAAATGATTCTGCAGAAACTATTTTTTACGTAAGCTTTCTAGTAAAAAAATCAACTCTATGTTGCACATCATGTAGAAGTCTGATGTGAACATTGAAGAAAGTAAGGTCAGAAACAATTCAACAAACATGGCCAAATATCCATACTTTATTTTGGAGAAATGCAAAGTCACCTAAAAGTTAATGCATGATATTTTTGATTTTGATCTGAATTCATAGTTCAAGTAATGGAAAAGAGAACAATACAAACTTGCCTAAATGGCTCTTTTGATAGTTAGAGACCAGATAAGTTTATTTTCACAGATTTAATTACATTACTGTCATTTCAGCTCTCATTCAAAATCATTTCAATTTATATCTAACACAAAAAAGGAACTTACTATCTGAAAGAGTCCAAAAAGGTTCAACAAAGTAAAAACACAAACAATATGTTTCTCTGTTATAATTTCAATTTATTTTCCTTAGATACAAGAAAGAGAGTCTTTTCAATTTATTAAAAGATTTGAAGAGAGCCTTCTGAAATAAAAATACAATAAACAGTTGTGTCTCTACATGTTGATAGAAACAAACATAGTTGAATTGCAAATTCAATAGCAAATATGAAAAAGTAAATCACAGATTGAAGCAATAATGCCGCATTGCTTAGCACTTTGAACTTAGTAAAACAAAAGGGTGTTTTGTTATCATAATATGTGATATGTAAAATAAGAGGAAAGTATCATGTAATAAAAAGAGGAATCATGGAGCAAATTGATCTTGGTGTAAGTAAAAAACAACATTGAATAACATTGGTATTTTAAAAAATGTAAGAAAAATTTTGATCTCAACTTAAGTAGAATGTACATTGGATGGCATTTTAACTAATATTCATGAAGGTGAGATTCTATTTGTACAGGAGGTATGCAAATCAATAATCTGTAGCTGTTCAAAAAACATTGACTAGGAGAGCAATTGATATTCTTATGATATATTTGAAGCAATATTTGAAGAGAATTCAACAGAGGACATCAGTTTCTAAGTTTTCTGTTCTTATATAATCTCATGCCATATGTTTGATGTGTTAAATATAAATTATCTTACAACATGCTAAAAGTTATTACTTCTATTCATTGATAATATTTGATTGCTGATGGTCAAATGAGGTGCCCCATTTCATTAAAATATTGTTTTTATTGTAAAATTTTCAATGTACTCCAATTATATAACCTACTAGTTTATATCAGTTTCCTATTTTGGTGAGCATTTGTTTGACAGGAAAAATTAGCTAAGAACAATGAAAAACATTAATGACACACCTTATCCAGAAGTTTACATGCTCTTAAGGGTAAAGAAGAAAAAAAACAATCGTTGAAGTCTAGTTTAATGTAAGAGCAAAGGGGATACAAACTTGGGGGGTTCCATCAACAAACTGCAACTAAATGTGTCTGTAAAAACAAGTTTACAGTCCAAGTAAAAAATATCAAAACATCTAAAAAAGGTGTCGAACGCAACTTGTGTGAAGCAAAGGAACACACAAGGAAATTAAGATGAAAACTTGGATTATAGACAGTCATCACAAAGCATGGTTACAGTGAATGCTGTGATAAAAAATAAAATGGCAATCACATATGAAAGCAAAATTCAAAATGACAATTAACCTCAAAATTAGTCATTTTCTAAGAGCCAGAGGATATATGGGATGATCATATAAGACTAGACTTAGTGACAAATGTCCTGGGCATGTCCTAGACATGTCTACCGCATGGGACAATGCCCAATATTTTTAATCAGATATGAAGACATTATCCTTGCATGAGCTATGAAAGACATATGGTCTTTATATTCACAGTCAATTTTGTATCCTTGAATGCATTGTGTACCACTTC
>JALLOT010003410.1:0-13940 GCA_036939595.1 Thalassiosira livingstoniorum | reverse complement strand
TGGAGGAAGTTATTGGTAGATGGGATGAGTCTTGGGGATTTGAGGGAGGCAATTGCAGAGCATTATGAGCTAGAGGACGGCATTCGAGATAGTTTAGTTTTAAAGTACAATGCAACGGATAAAAAGAGCAAAAACAAAGCACAATATACGCACCAAATCAATAAATCGGCCGTGAGTCATGGCACCTCTCCTCAGTGTTACACCCTCATGGTGAAAAATGATCCAGGAAAGGAGCGTGAGGTCGACATCACGTGTGACTCCGAGTTCATGCTCCAAGCCATGGATCAAGTTGGGAAGGCACTCCGAAATGCCTATTGGTGGGTCGAGGACGAATGGCCCATTTTCCTGTATTTGGATAATGCAGGTGGGCACGGCACAAAAGAAGCAGTGAATGAGTACAAGAAATTATTACAAGAAAAATATCATGTGTTTTGTATTCATCAACGCCCCCGCTCCCCCGCTACCAACATGCTCGATTTGGGAGTTTGGATGGGGATCCAAAACGTTGTCGAGAAGGAACACTGGGGCTGCCGCAAGGACGCCGACGCCCTCTGGCGAACAATCCAGAGGTCATGGGAGATGTTTGAGCCGCAAAAACTCACCAACGTCTTCGACCACTGGAAGCTTGTTCTCGATTTAATTATCGAGGACGGTGGTGGCAATCGTCTGGTGGAGACGAATCGAGGCAAGCTTTTTCGAGAGCCGTCCCCTGAAGCGGAGATGTTGGTCGAGGAGGACGACGATGGCAGCGACAATGACAGTAGCAGCTGCAACGGCGGCGAATGGTCAGAAGACGAGCTCGAGGAGGAGGACATCGAGGCCATCGACGCTGAGGGGTGACCATCGTTGCAGCCGGCAATGTGGGGGGAGAGTGGCCAGGGCCGACATCTTGCAAAATTGTAAAATGTGCTTCATTTAGAATGAGCACATTTTACAAAAATGAGAAGTCCAGCACTGGTCACCTGAGTGAGCGCGACATGACGCGCAGAATATCTTTTGAAGAGGCCCAACCCGTGATTTCAATTTGTCCATTCAAAAAGTTTGCTTACGTCGAATAATGATATATTTTATACATACGAAAAATACATACTACTCATTCCAGTAGAGATCGCTCAAAAAAAATTAACTATGTAATCCACATGCAATCTACCTGTAAGGTAGGTAAAAAAGTAGAAGAATACATACTTACCTTATTTACAACATCATCATACTTACAACAGCTTACAACAATAATGATATTAAGAGCAGTTAGGAGTATCGTAGGTAGATCATACAACACTTACATTCAATACAATACCCGACAAGAAAACGGAAAGCTTAATGAAATGAATCTCGCTAAAAGCTGACGTGTTCAAATTAATTGGGAAGAGAAGTAGGAGTACAAATTGTTTCCCACTTTACTTACGTATTGGACCATAGTACAATACTCCTCTACCTACGTACCTTAGAGAGGACGAGTAATTCACGCGATGCATGCACGCGATACATATACCTAAGTATTGTACCATAGTAGAGGGCGGCCACGCACATCCCACCACATACCACATCCCACACTCACATCTTGATCTCCTCCACCATCCAATAGCATCCAATGCCAAATGCCAAGTGCTTTAGTACAAGCATGCAAGAA
Organism: Thalassiosira livingstoniorum; assembly: GCA_036939595.1. Taxonomy (NCBI): domain Eukaryota; phylum Bacillariophyta; class Thalassiosirophyceae; order Thalassiosirales; family Thalassiosiraceae; genus Thalassiosira; species Thalassiosira livingstoniorum. Next base: position 12,310 of record JALLOT010003410.1, on the reverse strand, counting down.
TGATGTGTTTTGTGTTTTGATCATCTTCTGGAACATCCCAAAGTCACGCTTTTTATGTGATTTTATTTAATTTCACGTTATATTTCTAATTTTACGAAACCGTGATAAAATTATTTTTCAAAAGAAAACAAAAAAAATTCTTTTCGCGCATTTTTATTTGATGTAGCTTATTGTCGCCCGCAGTCGCCTAACGTCGCCCGTCGCCTATATGGTCGCCTAACGTCGCCCGCGGTCGCCTAACGTCGCCTGATGGTCGCCTATTGTCGCCTATGGTCGCCTGCCGTCGCCTGCGGTCGCCTAACGTCGCCTCCCAATGAGAAAAGAAATTTGATAAATTTCGATAAAAATCTCCAAAAAAATATATATATTTTGACATTTACAATAATCCAATTATTTTCATTTCAGATTATTACTTAGGGAAATAATTAGAAAGAAATTTCGACTATTTTTCCCACTTACCCCAATATTCAAATTTTCGCAAAACATACAATTGAAAACTAGAGGTACAACGGTGGCATAATATTGTAAGGTAGTATAGTACGTAGGTAGTTCTATGCTATCGATTGTAGTATAGTAGTAGTATGGTAATATGTAAACGTAGATACATACTACATTATTTATAATAATATCTCCACGTAATATTTCATGTAAGTATCTTACTAATAGTAATTACCAGTAGATACACATACTAACTACTTAAATCCTACCTACCTACCCGAGTACTTAAAAGTACTTACCTACTCTCTACTTACAATAATAGTAGTCCCATGAATTGCCTTTTTCCTAAAGTCGCTACGTCGCCTGCTGTCCCCTGCAGTCGCCTGCGGTCGCCTACGGTCGCCTGCGGTCGCCTGGGGTCGCCTGCGGTCGCCTGGGGTCGCCTGCGGTCGCCTGCGGTCGCCTATGTCGCCTAATGTCGCCTAAAATCGCCTAATGTTGCCTGGCGTCGCCTCACAAACACTTACGTTCAGAAAACGTGAAAAAAGTTTTTTGCTTCACGTTTTTCATCACGCTACTAAAAGTTGCGTTTTTAGTCACGTTAAAAAATAACGTTTTGATCGTGATTCTGGGATGTTCCAGGTTTTTACTGGTTTTTAGTTTATTTTGGAATGACATCTTTTTGGCGCGGCGTGCAAATTGGTCAGTACAATTCCCGTACGCTCGCTAAGCGACTGTCTGTGTGTACATGTACCTTTTGTTGTTGGTTAACCAAATTGTACTTTTACAATGTTAAATACTAGTATGTTCCATAAGGTACCATGCGATGCTGTTGTACCAGTACACTACATACTTACCATGATATTATTAAATTCATATGAATTCTCTAGAGAGGAGGAGTATCAAAAACTGTCTTGGCTCTGCCTCACAATGGTGCATTGCATGCTGATCATTTTCCGTCCGGAACAATCACGATAGAACTTCTATGGTACCAAGCTGTATGCCACATTTCGTGATGTAATATTTTAATCATGCTGCTATTACCTGCTGCCATCAAAAAATTATCAACAGCAATTTCTTTTGTCAGCTCCTGATTTTGTGGAATGGCTTCGATAGTTGCATAATTTGGTTAACAGGTAGTGGCGGCGTCGCCAGTCTCTCTTACAAATTTTGTGCCAAGTCTTGGGTATTCAATGCTTTCATCCATAGCAATACAAGCTTCTGCAAAATGAGGAAACGCTCCCGCCCCCGCAGATCCTGCAAGAACAAAGCCAATTACATCGTTCGTGGCTCATCCGACGAAGAAGAGGAAGAGACATCGGACGCCGAGGTAGAAGAGGAAGAAGATGTCGAGATAGACGATGACGACGAGGAAGAGGACGAAGAGATGGAGGAGGAGGAGGAGGAGCAGCAGCAGCGAAGAAGACGACCATCACGCCATCTAAAAGCAATCAAATCTCAACACCAATCTTGCTCATCAAAGAGAGGCAAAAACGCATCTGAGCACAAACAAAATGCGAAATCCCATGTAAAAGAAAAGCACGTTGAATCCACATCCACACCATCCGATTACGAAATCGAAGACATCTTGGACTCGAAAATAGTCACCAAAAATGGTGCTGCTCGACGTAACTGCAAAAGCACCCAAACCCTCTACAAAGTACGATGGAAGGGATATAGCTCCAAGTACGACACATGGGAGCCACTGGATGACATTGCAAAAACCGGTTGTGTCGATCGATACGAGAGGAGGAAGAACCAGTTGCAGTTGGAAAAGATGCATTCTTGCAGTTCTCTACGCAGTCCTGTTCGCAGACGTTTTCGCAGCTCCTCTCGTGGGAAAAAGCGCCATCCGCGGGGAGTGGCAGTGATTCAATACCAAGATGGAGAGACTGAAATCGTAGATCTTCAGATGGAGAAGTTTCGAACCGTGAGAGGAGTGAAAGGGAACGATACTTTTTATTCGTTTCGAGATTTTGATGCAGTGTTTGAAGGTGGCACGGTGGAAATATTTTGGAAATTTGCGCGTATGTATTTCGAGGCAAAAGTTATTTCGTGGAGCCCTGTTGATGTAGGTAATGGCGGTGCAGAATCGGATAATGGATTCAAGGGTGGGAGTGTAGGAGATGATGCTGATGGGCCAACTTTGCAGGTGAACAATTGTGAAGCAAGGAGATTGAGTAGAAAACGTGTTAGGTGCGACTCGGAAAGAGATTGCAATGAAGAAGGAGAAAGTTCTTGCATGAAGAGGGAGAACAGTGTGCCATCTGATGGAAGTTGCGCTGTGGATGATTCTCGTTTTGGCGCTCCTCGTAAAACCATGGGAGAAAATTTCTTAAATGTCTCGATGGATGCAAATAAATTTGGTCCAGAAAGACGTGACACCGGGACTAATGTTGCAGCTCGAATTGAATCCACTGCAACTGAAGTAGAAACAGAAGGAACAACTTCTTCGGAGTTCAGCGGGTTAGCACTTAAAAAGATTGCGGTGGACTCTGAATCAACTGATGGGCAACGCAACAGGACTCCAGTTACTGCAACTTCGTTTGCTTCAAAAGAAAAAAGAAGAGGAAATAGCCAGAAAGTGTTCACGGATGTAGTTGCAGCAAGTATAGCTGGTATTCCTAGTTCTTCAGTGGGAGTCGAAGATAGTAATAGAAAAGACTACCTTTTGGGAGAAAGTAGCAAAGTGTTGATGAAAACAGGATCAGGAGAATCTTCGACAGGCCATGCAAGCCTTGGTTGTTTGGATGTAGGAGGTGATGGCAATGATATGTGTGCTGAAGTTGCTACTACTTCTTCTGCGTTTTCTGATTTGGTACTAGATTGGGAAAATCCAGGAGACGATGGTTTTCAGTGGGGCACTTCTTTTGACGCTTCAGACGAAAAAAGGGGAAGATGTTCTGGTGATAATGTCGACTTGCGGAAGGTCACCGACACAGATTTAACGGATGCAGATAGTGTTTCTGGCAGAGTTGTTGATAAGTTGGGCGGAGTGGATGGCATGACCATTGGAAAAGATACCAAGAAGAGGGTTGATGGGCGAGTTTTTGACGAGGTAGTATTTGCCGACAATTGTATTGCAAGAAGTGCACCCACTCATCGCACTTCCTCATTTGCCGAAGCTGGAACCATTGATGTGGATTACGAATTGAAACGACCACCAGTAGCGGTCACAGACTGTGAAACCACCGCATCTGAAAGTAGGGTAAATGCTTCATCGCCATCTTCTATCCCTGCAACTCAAGTTTATCACACGACCATGTCGCCGCCATCCAAGAGGAAAAGGAATTACAAACACAATGGCGAAGCGTACATCGGGTCTCGTGTCGCTTGTCACTTTGATAATGACCTCTTCCTTGGAACAATAACTCAGTATTTTGCGCGCGAGGACTATTTCCATTGCCGATACGACGATTCAGACGAAGAAGACTTCAACCGAGATGAACTGTATGAAGCATTGGAGCTTTACGGATGTAAGGGTTTCAAGGTAGACAGTTACAGCAAAGGTGGACGAAGTGGTGGAAAAGTCACTCGTTCAAAGAAACGGGCTTCACGAAGCAGTGTTCGTGTCTCATCTGTCGTTTCTAAGGAGGAGCAGAGTGAACATACCATTAAGTCACCTTTGAAAGGGAAGCTCGGAGGAAGTAGTAGTTCAGTTGGCGAGAGAGTAGCTTGGTATTTTGATGACGAGCTCTATCTAGGCACTATAACTCAACATTTTAAGAAGGAAAACTATTATCATTGTGTTTTTGACGATGATGACGAGCAAGACTTCAATGAGAAGGAATTGCAAAAAGCTATGGATCTTTATCGTAATGAGGGTGTCAAGCTCGAAATGACTGGGACATTTGAAAGTGAGCACGTGCAGCCAAACGGAAGACGGAAAAAGTCTAGGTCAAGGATGGATGAAAATGTGGATTCGGCCGGGCTTGTGAAAAAATCGTTTGACGTCTCCTCTAACTTGGATAATCTGACTCTTTTTGAAGTACACGACATCACCAGAAGAGAGATAGACGAAGTTGCAAAACTTTTGCACCAACCTGAGCTGAAACGTCATGCAGATCAAGTTGCGGAATTCTTTTTGTTTTGTCACGAACGACAGTTGATGTGGGAGAGGAAAAAGCGGCTTCGAGGTTCTCAACTCTCATCACCTCTGTCAAAAAACATCACTTTCGGCACGAAGTTCTTCTGTAACATCTATCGAGAGTTAGATCGAGGGACTGCGTATTTCAGATATAATTTTATTCGTTACTGGAAGAAACGTCGTCAACAACGAGGTTATGTTTTACTGGAAAAAGTCTTGTGGGATGCACTATGCTATCGACTTTTGAACAAAATCGAAACTTTTGAGCGATTTGGCAAGGTCCCCTCACGAGAAGAATGGCCGGCATTTCAGCGAGAGTTAAGTCGGATGCACAATGACAACGAAATCATTTTCACAGCTGCTCATCAAGTGATGGGAAAAGATCGATATGTTCAAACGATGACTAGTCTGTGGGAGAGTGACGGATCGTTGATCAAGGAGTTGACCGCTAAAATCAATCAAGCAGACAACCTAGAATCTGTTTTTTTGCTCATTCAGGAAAATATCTCAAATGTTGGCAAATTTTTGGCGTGGCAAGTGGTATGTGAACTCATAACTCATGAACTTTTCAAGTCTCAAAATTGCATTTCCTAACATTTTCTTTTGACCTTAGGTGTGTGATTTACTCGAGTCATCAGTACTACCATTTTCGGAAGATGAGTATGTGGCCTTGGGCCCCGGAGCGCGGAGGGGAATCACGGCAATATTTAGTGAGTCGAAGCCTTCCATGAATCATGCTATGCTTCTTCGCCAAATCCAGCGTGATGCCTTTGCAGCATTGGGCCTTCATTTTCCTGCATTTCTCGGAAAGGACATATCGTTGAAGAACATTGAACATAGTCTTTGTGAGTTTTATAAGTTCAAACTGGGCAAGAAGGGCTCAAGAATGTACAGACCTTATGAAAACTGGAAGGGATCACGATTTCACCTAGACATGAAGAAATGTTGTCAGATGTGCAAACAAATTAACTACAGTGAAAATAGCAAGTTTTGTGACTTGTGTTTCTGTCATTTCTGCGAAGAGTGCTGTGGTTCAGCAGGGTTGTCTGACAATAATTGTGTTGCTTGGTGGCTGTGTCCTGAGTGTAAGGACTAAATTGTACAGAAGACGATAACGTCTCAGGTCCTCTGGCATGGTATGGTACCAGCAACAATTTCTTTACCAGTTCTTCTTACAATAGTTTTACAAGCTAGTTCATAATTTTGTAACACCGGAATATCAAGTGCAGATCCATTTTTTTTCAAGCAAACCATTAGCTAACCTCCAGCACATATGGATAAAATTCCAGCAACAAGAGCAGTGATTCCGAAAAATATGAAGGCTATTGCAACAGCAAAATCAGATCTTTGGACTTCTTCCTCTCTCGAGCTGTCCTCTGTCACTTCGCTGCTCTCAATATTTTGACCCAGTAGTTCGTATCCATTCCCAAGATTTCCAGTTGTTCCGTAATTATTTTTGTTTTCAGTTGGTGTAATCAACCCAAGTTCCAAAGAGGGCTCATAGGCTTTGGCATTTGAATTGTTTTCGTGGTTAATTTCATCGTCTGAATCCGATCTGTCACCATTTGCAATGGTATCCTTCATATTTTTGTGCGACAACTTTGCCATGTAATGCTTTGGCCGGATGCTTGCAAGTCTATTTCCAAATGCTGGAGTCATCATTGACTTCTTAGCCATGTAGAAGGTCAAATGTTTTCTCCCCAACAACGATATTCGAACCCACAAAGGCGTAAGAGTTGCATACCAAAGAATTGTCCCAAATACACCTGGTCTTTTTTCAACCGGCACATCTGAGATCGATGTAAATCCCCACTTATTTTCCGTCATTTCAAGAAATTCCTTACTATGCACGCCCAAGAACAATAATCCAGGTCCAATGTAAACCAAACTGGATGCAGCCACTGTTCCTGTCCAAGCAAGGACTAGGCCGACATCATTGCTTGTTAGAGCTGGAATCAAACAGCTCAGATACAATGCAATTGTGATTGCAACGCGTCTATCCCAGCGATCCAAAACAGCATGATCATCTCCTTCACTACATAGATGAAAAATACATAAATAAGTTGGAAAAGTGATTTAACATCACAGTTGACATTAGAAAATTGGAAGTACTTACTGAGCCTCCCTCCCTCGAAACAAATTTGTCATTATAACATGACGTGCCACAAACGACTCCAGTGGATAGACAAAGAACATTGTACAGCAGAGAATTGCACGAGCAACATTTGCCGCTCTCGCAGTATGTGCATCATGAACCGATTTTTCATCTTCCATCATTGGGAAATTGTTCAAAATGTCTTTGAAGAGGATTTGAATTACGTGATAGAAGGGATGTTAAAATGTGCAACAAAGAGGAAATACAAAAAAGTGGAAAATCATGCCGTACCTCCTTCCACGTGCTCTTGGAAGCCGATGTAACTTTTTAATAGAAGCATCAAGAAATGGACAAACCAATGCAGGAGAAAGAGATCAAAGATCGATTTTATTTAGTAAAATTAGAAAAACACCAATGTTGCATAAAACAATAAACGACCTCACCCAAAAGTACCCATAATCACAGCCAATGTCAAACAAGCCCCAATAGCAGCAAATGTAACTTTTGCCCATCTCTCACGGCTAGGATTTTTCAGGGACCCAGCAATAATCAACGATGAATGCTGGCATGAAAAAGCAAAGCTAATGATGCCCAGACCAATGAAACACGTTCGTGGCCGAAACGTAGAATCGCGGAGAATTGGCATGATGCCTCCGGCACTTTCAATGGATTCGGATGTTGGACTGTATCTGGCTACTATGGCCACTAGAAGGATGTCAAATAAGACACTGATGCGTGAGGTCTTAGCTAGATCTGCCATGTCCTGAAATGGGAAAGAAGGAGGTTTCAATTCCACGTTCAAATGTGCAAAATGATTTCCCAATAAAAATACAAATGTTTGTCACATAATTCATATCAGCAGTACGTACCCTCTGCAAGCTCAAAGGCAACATAACCAACAAACTACTAACCACCAAAACCATCTTCTGCCCCCAAACATCTTCCTCCGGAAACCCCAAAACCCTCCCCAACGTATCCTTCACAATCATCATATAACTCAACATCGGACCCCACGCCATCATAAACATATTCAAATTACACAACACCCACCCCCACCTCCCAAACGCTGCCTCGCTCAACAATTCGTAACTCGGTGCATCCGCATATTTCGCAGTTCCCACCAGCATCCGAAGTGATTTTCCACCCATGAGTCCAGAAACGAGTATGAAGATCCATCCGGCGCAAAGTCCAGTTTGGCGCATGGCGTAGGGGATGCCGATGATCCCAGCACCGATGATGGCGGTGATGAGGTTGGCGGTGCATCCCATGAGGGTGGATTTGTGTTCTGGTTCGACGTTTGGGTTGTATTTGTTGGGGTCGATGTTGGATTGGTTGTTGGAAAGGGAGAGGGAGGAGGAAGAACCGCGGAGGAGGTCGGGGTCGGAGGAGCGGCGGGGGGCGAGGAAGGGGGATTTGGGGCGGAGAGTGCCTTTGGTACTGGAGCCGTTTTGGAAGGGACCCATGGTTCTTAGATTAGATTGTTGATGGAAGTGATGTTGATGGATGAGCCAATGCTACAATAGCAACGTGAATGATGCAAATTCTCTGACGAGCACCAACCCTTTCTGCAGCTTCTTTCAGAACGGGACCAGCAGAATGAACCTATCCCTTTCTCATCACCGCATTTTCATTGCACGGAGAGTTTAGGTGTAAAATAATAATGATGATTGCTGGGTTTGTTTCTTTTGGATTTCCATTTTGCATGCCATGGCACGCAAAACATGGCACTCTCGTTTTTTCTTGAGAGATGATGTTGTGATGATGTCTGTTCATCTGTTCATCTGCCAGCATTTTTTGGCAAAAATGTCATTGTGGCATCAGTGGCATCATGTGCGTCATTCTCATTTTTTGCATTCTCATCCATGCAATTGCTTTCAGGGGCGGCAGCTGCAAACTCTAAAGTATGCACTCTAAATACTCCTACAATGCATACCATTCCATTTCATTCCAAACCCACCTCTTTCAAAAAATTGAGTATATTGGGCAAAGAGAGGCCAACAGTGACCATGCAAATGCAGGGGTACGACACAAATAAAATATTGCAGCTGCAGAAAATTTAATAGAAGACACCTGACAGGTTCACCATGGGATCAAGAGAAAATTATTTTAGAGCCAATATTCGAGTTTTGACAATTTTTTTGGCATTTTTGGTGTAGAATTTCCTTGTTCAAGGATTAAAAAAAATCAAATGTTGAATGAGCAATTGTCAAGTCATTGTTTTAGAAATTTCAATTAAATTTTGCACATGCAATCTGAATCATTTTTTCACCAGGTAGCAACTAGTAATGACAAAATAAATTATTTATGCCATACCCATACTAATCATGTAGGACACCCTAATTGTTAATGAAAGTGAACCCAGCCCTGAAAACCAACCCGGTAATTTTCCCCCCTGTTTGAAAGCAAGTCTGGTAAAATTTCAACAAACAAATCAGGTTCACTGTCAAAAATCTACAAAGTTAGAAATAGTGAAACATGCAAAAACTTGAGCATGTGACTAAAGGTGCATAGCAACCATATGATATTTTCATTATGAACCTGATTTCAGTACAAAATATAAAGAAACCTGATTTCAGTACAAAATATAAATGAACCTGGTAAAATATTGGCTATAAAACAAACCTGTTAAAAATTAAAAAAAAACAAATCAGGCTCATTTTCACCAGCAATTAGGGTACTGTAGGTAGGAAGGTTCTTTGTGATTAGTCCCACTAAACATATCTTGTCAAAAAGCTACAAGAATACATGCTTCATTTCCCTTTTTATTTCATCATGGGAAAACACCTGGATCTCTGTCTGACATAGCCTTAGTATGACTCAGTACCCAAGATGAGATTTTCCAAGGAGGAAGAAGGGACAAATGATAATTTTGAGAGTCCAAGTAGAAAATAGAGTTGTATGAAATCATGGCTCAGTCGTCAATTCGGAGTCTCAATAAGGGACAGAAACCTAGTTGTTTTTCCTGTGAATGTATTTTTGAAAAGATACCAATAAGCATTTTTATTTTAAAATTTAAAATCTTAAAAAATAGTAGTTGTGACCTAGAAAAAATATTTTGATTTTACGAGTAGTATGCTAGTAAACAGTGCAAAAGTTGGTGACAAAATAGAGTCAGGCATTGAAATGGATTAAGGTGTCTTCTGCTTTCTCAGAGAGCAGAAACATTTATGTATGATCATGACATACATACAGATATTTTAAGCCTTAGTACTTCAAAAATCCTTGGAAATTCAGTCAAATTATTGACATTTTGAACCATTTTATTCCCATACTAGAATCTGATGTGTTGATTTGTTGACACCAAAATATATTTTTCATGTGAAAATGATTTTTTCTTAAGGATACTACAGATTCTTAATCAATAGAATTACTTGTTGTTTTTTTTTTTTCAAGTTTTTTTAGCTCTGGGATCAAAGACCTCAATTAGATCAGTACTTTTTTGCATTTCCATAGATACTAACTATGAACACCAATATGAAGTGTACTTTTTAAGTCTGGTTTGATCTTTACTATCTTCCTCTTTGGCACAGCTTTTGTGGATCAAAAACCTCAAATGAGTATCAAAGTAACAAGTAAAATCAATATGGGATTGCAAAAAGCTAAGATAAAATTAAGATTTTGATCTTTGAAGCTCAAAAATCTAAAAAATCTCAAAAATCATGACAAAAAATCAATCATATTTATGGTTTGTATTATCTAAATGACGTAAAAAATGTTTTTGTGTCTGTTTACTGGTAGAAGTCGCATTGTGTCCAAATAGGTTCTGCACTGTAAACTGGGCTTTTATTATGGAATAATTTGCTAGCAATGCTATCAATACTGCTGTCAAAATATTCATCAAAAGTCAGTTGCACATTAATTGTCCACAATTATCAATAAGTGGATGTGATATATTTACAAGAGCTTGTTGTTGTTTCCCAGATTTTGGATGTGACATATGATCTCATTCAATGAATCTCAATATCCTGCAAGCTTTCAGCCTTCCACCTTGTGCTTTTGAGTATTACATATTATCTGTACTACTTGCATTGCATAACAGTGGGAAAGTAGACTATTTATGTGGTTTGGCATAACAAAATCCTAAGTATAATCATAAGCTACAAGTGTTCAAGATTTATTCAATAACATAAAAAATAATATCCTTGTTACATAATACTAAGTTCATTTAAATGTACTTCTTGTCACCTTTAATGCTGTAAAAATGTGTGAGATTGTAATGATGCTTCTGATTATGTTTTCATTTTGATCCAGATTGAGCTCCTCTTTAGTGAATATTGATATTGAAGCAACAATTATTGCTGCTTAAAAGTAGTACTTCATCAATTTCAATGACATTGATGTATGGTACAATGATGACCCTATGTAATGATATGTAATTGGTTACTAGCAAAAAAGTTGCAATAACAATGAATGCTGAACAAATTAGTCTGACAAAATTAGCAAGACAATAGATCCAAGTTATACACTGGGAATATGGCAATAGATTAGCACTATGGGTAATGAACTCAAACCCATTGTCCAATGGTTAATATAGAGGTGTAAATTGAATTTAAGGATAAAATGAGATCTTTTCATCTTACGAAAGTTTGTCAATTTGACGCAAAGGCATAGAGATATTAATCATATTAAAAATGGAAAAGCTCATTTTATCTTATTCATGTCCCCAAATGTGGTGAATGCCTCAGGTACCCCAAAGGACTTAGATTAAACAAAAAAATCTTAGTTTTTACTTGTCATACAAAAAAGAGAGTTCATGAGAGAATATAAAATTCCATTGGAAAATTATGCCACATATTTAGGAAATTATAAAAATGGTAGTAGATCAGAAGAAGCAATAAAAACAACTCACATGAAAAATGGAACAAAGGAAAATTATTATTAACATCTTGAAATTTTGACAGGACTAATCTGCATCTCTCCCCAAATATCTGTTTTAAAAATAGTACATAATTTATTGAGCAAATTGAACAGAAATTCCAATATTCAGGAACTCTAATTGCAAATAAGAAATTTGTTGGAGCTGGTTCCTTTTCAATTTCCATTTTACACTGTGGGTGTTATCAAAGCCATGAATTTTTTCTTTTATTTTCAGGGTTTTTGACAATGAAGTATTGTCATGTATCCCATGAATGATGGTTTTTCACAGATCTGTTGGTACTTTTTTGAAAAATCAATGTAGTATCTTTTTTGCACTCTCAGCTATGTAATTTTTTTATGGGTGACAGTTTCAACCATAAATTCTTTTCCTTCCAAAATAGCAAGCATGTGCAGCTCCCTTTCAAACCAGCTGCTTCCAAGTAAAATCAAGGAAGAACAGTGTCAACAAAGGAGGTTGAGATAAAAAATTCCATTAAAGAATATGCAGCAAATAGTTGAACTACTGAGATCCTCAGTTGCAGATGCCCTCTGTCCTTATGTCCTCAAAAGAATACCTCAGGACAGGACACAAAGACATGTCCATGACAAGTTTGTGTCTTCCCTGAAACCAATGCATTCAGTAGAGAAAAATGTCCTTGATCTGAGGGCATGAAAGGAAGTAAAATGAAATATTAAGAAATGAACAATTATGTTTTAATTTCCATGATCATAACACCCAGTCATTTTAGAATGCTTTGAATGGTTAGGTGCAGGGTCGCCCTAGCCAGAAAACCCCCAAAATGATGAATCCAGCCACTATCACCATGTAGCAC
>JALLOT010003409.1:0-11325 GCA_036939595.1 Thalassiosira livingstoniorum | reverse complement strand
ATTAATCGATCAAATTCAAAAAGATATTAGATATATTTGCATTTTGTAGATTTAACTGGACATAAAAATGAAATTTCGTAGTTGTCGTCTTATGCGTAGACTTACTTCCATACACAATACATACAAAAATCCTCCGAAACAAAATCGAACGCTGCGCTGTCGAATTTTGACTTTTCATCTTTTCAAACGTAAGAAAAGACCCTCAGAAGCAACAAATGAGCAGTTGTGCTTTTTTACATCACCAATATTATTTTCCTACATTACGTACAATACTTACCTGTACCACACATACAACAATTTTGTTATTACCTACTATGTAGGTACCATACCATTTTATTATTGGCATGGGCAACCACCATGACAATTATTTTTCATTTCCATCCCCCCCTTTGAACCTAACCTTGTCAACAAATGATGGCATCATCAACGGAGCCACCACCCCAGCTGTAATCAGCACATTGTTGCCAGTGTGGCCACCCACACTGTCTTTGTCAACCATGCCATTGACATCATTGACGTTGCCATCAAATTCTATTGTCGTAATTGATGACAACATTGAAGACAGTCATCGACAGCCAACATTGATTACCACCATAGAAAGTAGCCATCAATGGCTGCCATCAACAACTGCCATCAATAACTGCCATCAACGAACACCTTTGACAACAGCCCACCACAGCAAGAGTTGATTGTTGTGAGTAGTTGTCATTCTATTTTAAGGTGGATTAATGTGCTTGATCGTTTCTAACCCGAGGTCACCTGAATCTTCCCCTCTTGTCTCCCAGATGACAGATGTCGTTTGGAAAGTTGGTGAGCAGTGGTGTAGAAAAGGCAGGGGTCTGGTGTCTGGGGGAAGGTGTTGGCAAATGAGATGGTGTTCCTGAAGCGCCGGAAGCTCGGTGTGCCAATGGGACGGACTTTTTGGTGCACGGCTTGAACATGGTAGAGTTGGGGAGCAATGGTGTTGCTTGACAACTCAGTGGGACAGTGGAGGTATTGGGTGAGGGCTATGGAGGACAGAACTCTGTTAGAAACCACTGAACCAAGCAACTTGCTCATTTGTGGTGACAGTTGGCTCTGTTGGCGCAATGTCCTCAACCAAAAATAAGGCCAGTTTTCTTGTTTGATGGATGGGAGTTAGATTCGTGGGAGGAATTTAATTAAAAATTAGTTCGCCAAAGTAGTTTAATTGTTGCTGTGATATGATTTTATCTGAATATTGTTTGTATCAGCTCGTAAATTTTTATTGCTATTGCATGTTTTAACCTAGTATTTCATGCATTTTTTTAATGCTTAAAGCAAACTGCAACATAACATGTTTGCCAAATACCATACCTCTACTTACATAACTGACTTTCACAAAAAACGAGTCCTTCTTCACTACCATACAACTTTAAAGTGGAAAAGATGAAATCTCTTAAAATTCTTTTGTCATGGTGATAATTTTTCATGATGATGATGTTTTTGTGTAGTATGTTGTGTTGTGTCATGCAAGAGCATGCAAGCACAATCCAGCTTGTATGTACTTACTATTTGCTCTAGTTATAAAAAGATGGGAGTAGGTATAAAAAATACTAGGAGTAGGTGTACTAGCTATGTGGGTATGGTATTCATAATGATATTATTATGTTATGGTACATATTACCCTCCTAGGTAATTTATTACAATGGTATAATACCTAAAGATATGTATGGTATTACCTGTAATCTAATCATTGTAAGATTGAAGATAGCGCACATGACAGGAAGAGAGATTTTTCTTAATACAGCGATCAAAAAGTATACAAAAATAATATGATAAACATTTTTTCATTCGCAGTAACCTATTCTAGAAATAATATGTCCTGTGTGAAATCCAGTATGACTCAAGCCGGTATAAATAAACCATCTCCTCCTAACTCCCGATTCATTCGACCTTCCCGTGAACAACAACATACATACTCCTAACATAACAATAATTAATACCCTACCTCTAAGTACCAAACCTTGGTAGGAGTACTAGATATTACTACTACTGTACTACTATTATTATTACTAGTATTTAATAGTAGTAGTAGTAGAAGTATTGTAGGTATGTATTGTAATGTACCCTCTTGATAGTTTAGGTACCATAGTACTACTATCTCATAGTACCATCCTGTACCATCATATTACAATAAATACTACAATACCTATCTTTGACATGAACTATGAACTGCTTGGCTTGGAACTGTTTTGACGATGTTTCAATCCTTCTTCCACCACACGACCCACGGCAAAGGCCGGGGAAACAATGAGACCAATGGAGGCAAAGGCGGCAATGATGGGGGTGGGATGGTCGGCAAGGGAGCGATGGGAGGAATTGGTGGGATTGGATCAATTGCATCCATCGGATCAGTAGGCCTCCACAACCCCAAACTATTCCGACGACGATCCACCGGAGGGGCTTCGGAATGTTCGGAATCGGATTTGCAGTTTGTGCAACGTCGTCGTAGCTCCGATTGCAGTGGCAGTGGTGTGGGTGGTGTTGGTGGTGGCGTGGAACATTATCAGCAATATCCGCGCCAACCACAACATTATCAGCAACATCCACAAGAATATCATCAGCAATATCCACAACATCATCAGCAATATCAGCAGCAGCATTCATTTCGAAGTTTCGATCAATCCAACCAATCCAACGATGGGTCGCATCGAAGCTACACCGATGACATGGTCCAAGACCCATTGATCTATCGACTGCAGCACCAGCAGGAGATCAAGGAGCAGAAGAAACTGCAGCGCCGAAACTCCCGAAATTCTTTCGCTTCACGAAACTCACGAACATCCAAATTTTCACGGAAGTCTTCCCGAACGTCAAGATCGTCGATCAAATCCAATGCATTCAATGCTTCCAGTACATCCAATGAATCGAAGGATAACTATCCAAATAAGGAGATGGAGGAAGATCCGTTTGATTTGGGAAGCAGCAGTAGCAGTAGTGATGGCTGTGGGGGCTCTTTCGACGAAGACGCCGAAAATGACGACGACAATGATTACAACAATGGCAGANTTTCGACGAAGACGCCGAAAATGACGACGACAATGATGACAACAATGGCAGAGTTAGCAGAGGTGGCAGAGAGGATAATTTTGAAACCGATGGAAATTTTGCAGCGCATCCATCGCAATCCTCTCATGCGTCGCGTGCATCGTTTGCCACGCCTCATGGGCCCCAACACCACCCACAGCACCCACGGAATCCGCAGTCCAATCCTCTTCAGCAGAAGACAACAGCCAAGGCGGGAAAAGTCTACGATGTAGGATGGGGCAACTCCGATGGAGAGTACACCAGCGGCGATACCAGTAGAGATACCAGTAGAGACGGCAGTCGGGATCAAGCCAGCGGCGAACATACCAGTGAAGATTACACCAGCGGTGGAACGAGCACTAGTGATTATACCGATGATGGTGCAGATGGTGATGATAGAAGTGGCGTCATTTATGTAGATTTTGGTGGGAGGACGCCGGATCATCGTACGAAGCGTAACGAGAGATCGAAAAAGAAGAGGAAGAAGAAGAAGAAGAGGATTGAAAGAAATGAGAATCATAAGGATGATGATAACAATGAGGATAATGGGCATGAGCAGGAGCAGGAGGAGGGTGGAAATAATCATTTGGAGGGGCAGCACCAGCGGCAACGGCAACAACAGCACCAACAGGAGCAGGACCAAACCAATGAACCAAATGATTACGACCACACAAAGAATAAGACGAAAGTCATGGGGATTGAAGTCCATCGTATTGGCAACAGTGACAGAAGTGGGGGAAGCAATCTGAGTGGACTTAGTAATAGCAGCAACCACAGCAATCGCAGCAACCAAAGCAACCACAGCAATCGCAGCAACCAGAGCGGTCACAGCAATCGAGACCATGATCAGTCTTCTTCGTCTTCTCCAACGTCTCCTGTGGACAAACCACCATGTGGAAATACTGCTTCGAAAGTTTCAAGGAGTGATCTTGGCAGGAATGATGGGAATGGCGGGAATGGCGAGAGTGTCAAGAATGATGGGAATGTTAGCGGTGGCATTCACAATATCCACAATATCAGTGGATTCAGCAGAGTCAGCTGTGTCAAAAGAGTCGAACGGCGTGTCAGCAACAGCAACATCAACATTGACGAAAGTGCCAATGGCAGCGAGTATTCTATCCAATTAGATGACATTGCCACTGATAAATCAAAGAAAAATGAGAACAGCTTGTGTTGTACTACTAATCACAGTGATCACAATGATCACAATGATCACAATGATCACAATCAGAATGAAAAGCACACTGACAGCAATGAGTACCCAGCAACCAAACCGATGGAACATGGAATAATTCTTCGAGTTCCTACAGCACATCCAGCACATCCAGGTCCCTCGTCTCGACGTCAAAGTCTCAATTCGGAGGGGAGCATAGACACACTTGATTTTTTACATGGGTTGGACGAGAGGCCCGTCAACGGTGTGGATGGAGGGGAAAGTGCTGGAGGAGTGAAGGGAGAGATGCAGTCCCAACACCCGCGACATTCGCAGCAATCACACCAATCGCAGCAATCTCAGCAATCACGACAGTTCCATCCTTGCCATCATGATTCTCAAACTGTAGATTCTGAACAAGTGATGCAAATGTCAAAACAGCAGCCTTCTAATCCATCCCATCCATCTTATCCATCGCATCCATCCCATCATGATTCACAAACGATCGACTTTCAACAGGTTATGTTGAAGTCGCATCACTCACATCAGTCACAACAGTCACAACAGTCGCAACTGCACCCTCTACCCCATCCATCGCATCATGATTCACAAACGATTGATTTCCATCCATCCTCATCAACGCTGCCGCCACCACCCTCATCTCCCCTACCTCCCCTACCGCCCAATCCACCAGAGGACCTCCATGAGTATTCCACCCCCGTTACATTGAGGCCGGGGCAGTCGAATCGTCCACATCCACCAAATCATCCACCAAATCCACCAAATGCACCCCCATTTCTGCCGTCGTCCAACGACTATCGAGAATCGCCCATAACCATGGAATCTCCTCCCCCCAAACCCACAACTCATTCTACCAAATCGGCTGGCACTTTCTCTGCAGGCGCCAAACTCAATGACAGACCCAATGACAGTTCCAATGGGAAACCTAATGACAACCTCGACAGTTCCAATGATGTTTCTGCTCCATCACCCAATGCACCCACCAATCCCAATGCACCAAATGCACCCAATCGACGAGGGAGCGATCCGAAACAACGACCTAGTCTCAAACGAAGACCATCCATGAATGACTTGTTGTCGTTTCCTTGGTCTTCGCCGACCAAGGATGGAAAGAAAGAGAATAGAGACAATGGAGACAATGGAGACAATGGAGATGATAGAGACAATAGAGACAACGGAGAGAATGACATGTCACAACACCTACAGCAACCACAACTGAAGCAATCACAACCACAGCAACCACAGCAACCACAACAGCCAACCTTGAAACTGCCATCCCTCATGCCCCGAAGGAATTCTTTGGGGGCACGTTCCTGTCCCATGGATTTGAACGCGCTGTCGATGGAAGATGAGAATGATCATGACGACGATGAGAATGGTGGGGACGATCACAGCAGCCCGCCGTTGCAAAACCGTCGAAATTCTCCCCAGCAGCCACATCAGTCACAACAGCAACCACCGCCCTCCCTCGCCGAAACCGACCCCCGCCTCCACCAACTCCTCCAACTCCCCACCTCCGAACTCCACTCCGAACTCATCAAACTCCAAACCCAATCCAAAACCAATCTCGAACATTCTTGGGCGGAAGCGGAGAGGATGAGGGTGAAGCGGGGGGAGTTGGAGGAGAGGGTGGTGGAGTTGAAGGGGAGGGTGGACGGGGTGAGGATGGAGCGGATGGAGTTGGAGAGGCAGGAAAAAGAGAAGAAGCAGCAGCAGAAAGAGAAGAAAGAAAAGAAAGAGAAACAACCGCAGAAGCTGGGGTTGGATCACATCAAAGAATTGAGGGAGAGTTGGAATTCGAACAATGGCGGGAAAAATTCAAATTCCAAATCCAATTCCAAAAATGGAACTTCGAATGGCGGGAAACGACCTCGGAGACGATCCACCATTGTGTCATCCACTGGTCCTCAGCTCCACCTCCATGGAAAAGAGAAGAGCAAGCGCAGTTCGAACCCGAGACATGTGACAAGTGGCAAAGAGGGAGGTTCTGGCGTTGGCGTTGATGGAACGGAGGATTCGTCGGGTGCCGGTGGCATTGGCAGTGGAAGAGGTGGCATGGGTGGACGCAATCGTCGCGCCTCCGTCGAATCCGACGGAGCATCCTGCTCCTCCCGCAATCGTCGCGCCTCCGTCGAATTGGACGGAGCTCCCCGCTCGCGTCGTGCCTCGGTGGAATCTTCCACGACGGACGGGAGCGGTGGTGGGAGGTTTTCGATCAATGAGATTATGGCCAAGTTGTCGCCGTTGCCTGCCGTCAATGCTGCAAATACTAAAAATACCGCAATTGCTGCAAGTGCGGGTGACACGTCCGAGAAAGAGGATGGAAACGTGAATGATGGTACTGCCATGTCATCCATGGATGTGTCTGGATCGTCTCGGGAAAACCACGATGGTCCAATGATTGGTTCGAATAATCCCGTGGGAAATTCCGTTCGGAATTCCATGGGCACGTTTGAAATTCCACTCAAGGGAGAAGACACCGACGACGGTGATGATAGTGATCGTAACGATCTCCGTCGTCCCTATTCTCAGTCGATTCAATCAGCTCAATCCGTTCAATCCATTGGATCAGGCGGGTCCAACAACCTGGGTGCATCTTCCCGTTCGGGTCAATCGATATTTACCGCACCGGTTTATGGTAATGTCAAGGGAAGACGACGGCGTGCCACGATGAATGGACTGCTGCGTCCCAATTTCGGATTGAGTGGATTGGGCAAGACGAAAGATGATAACTTGAATGGTGTGAGTGGCAGTGGGAGAGATGGAAGCAGCAGAGATGGTAGTTTACAAGGAAGTCTACAAGGAAGTCTACGAGGAAGTCAACAAGGAAGTCAACCAGGAAGTCTACGAAGAAGTCTCCAAGAAAGCCTGCAAGGTAGCCCAAGAGAAAGCATGGGAGGAAGCACAAGAGGAAGCTTACGGAGTTCCTTCGGAGGTAGTAGCGCCAATAGCCCCAGATTTGATCCTCACCCCCTCTACGATTTCCGAGGGAGTTACAATGATTTGAGCACCATCGTCGATCAGTCCACTGTCATGGATCATTCGACTTTGTTTGACAGCATAGTTGATAATAGTCAACGATCGTCTCATGGTTCGTATGGTTCGTATGCTGATCCTTTCGATACAATGAATACAAGAAATAGAGCGAATAGAGCAAATACAACAAATTCTATAGACACCACGAGTGAATCCACGAACTATGGACTGGTGACACGTGGCAGACATGCCCTTCAAACAATTGACTCCTCTCGTGCCGTCATTCATCTATCGCAGCCACTTCGAAGATCACATTCGGGATCGATGCTACGATCCAGTCGTTCCAGCCAAACGAGTTATCACAGCCATGAATCCAGTTCCACTGCTACTACTTCCAATGCGAGTTTCATGCTGTTTCAGGATATACTGAGAGCAAATGATGCCAATCCTGTCCCGAATGCGTTCGATAGCGCTACGGGTGGCGACAACAGTGGTCATGACAGGAACGAGGTCAGTGGCAATTGTGGGAAGGGAAAAGGTGGATTTTTTGCACAAACGCGAAACTTTAGCAGTACGGCATTGAACTTATTGGTGAATCCTGGAGCTGCTGCTTCAAATACTTTTAATAGCGACGACGACGATGCAGACAATGGCAACAATGACAACAAGGACGACAGCAACAACAGAAGAGGACAATTGAAACGCCGTCCTTCTTTTCTAGGAAATTTAGGAGGTAATTTGGGCAATTTGAACTATCTGAATGCAGGCAACATCAACAATGCTGGACCTGACGATGGAGATCCAAATAATTTGAGCCATGTCGAAGATAACAACAACCTTGGTCATGCTAGCCCCAATCAAGAAGTTTCAGCGACCTATGTACAAGGCACCCTCATTTCTATCGGCTCTCTCGAAAGCAGTGATGCACTCAGTCGCATGAGCGGATTGAGCAAATTCGGCATCGAGGGAATGGATGGGAGAGAAGACAGTGCCAATGAGGAAAAGAGCTTCAAGAGTGGAAAGAGCGGTCAAACTGCCAAAAGCCGTCTCAGCGGAAAGAGTGACAGAAGTGGTAGAAGTTCGAAACGAAAAGGTGAAGTCACCTCCATGAATGATGGAAATTACAGTGATGATAGCAGTGATGCCCAGAGTGGGGTATTCTATCCTGCATTTCGTCCTCGTGGCGGAGCTGATAGCGAAACGGATGGAACGGGAGACAATGATGGGAATGACCAAGATGGCGAAGGCTCCGAAGATTTTTATAGCGATCAAGGGGGTGGCAGCGACGACGACAGCGATGCACGAAGCGGAGTGTTTTATCCTGCTCCTACATCAGCTTCGGGGGCGTCCACTCCAACAAACGGTGCCGAAGGGATAGAGAAAGAAGATGCTGCCACTGTTGGTGGAAGGAGCGTCAAGAGCACCAAGAGCGTCATGAGTTTCAAAAGTTTGAAAACTTTTCGAAGTACCCCCAATTCCAATTCTCATGGTCAGATGATGACAACTGGGGATTCGGATGAAGGAGATAGTTTGAGCCACTGCAGTGGAATGTCCTCTGTCAATCTCCCATTGGATGACTTTGACTTTGACCCCCTTGGTTCATTTCTCGATGCGGAGAAGAAGAAAACATCAAACAAAAAGACGCTGAAGCCTCAGCGTTCATTCGGTAGCAATGCCGACGGGGACGGTGGCGATCGAGGTAGTAATTCCACCAGCTTTATTGGTAGAGGGCTCACTCGCCAATCGTCAAGTACTCTCTTGGGTTTGGGTGTCGGCAACAGTAACAGAGACTCCACGAAAAAACGAAACAGCTCCAAACTAGCCAATCTTGGCAAGAATGGAGGTGGTTCTTTATTAGAAGGTGGCAATCGGAAAGAGAACAAGGTACAAAAAAAGAAGGATCAAGGCCGATCCCGTCCTAACAGGAATAATCCTTTTTACGACGAGACACGGGCTGTTATTGTGGAAGAGTTGAAAAAGGACATTTTGGAAAAAGACGAAACGCTTGACAATCTAATGACCACCATTCGAAAACAGGAAGAGGATATGAAGCAATGTGAAGATCAACTATCAGAATTGTTATCAAGGAGGAAAAAAGAAACTAAGGACTTTGCAGAGATGGAAATGACATTAAGGCAGGATGTGAAACAATTGGAAACCTATGACAGAGAATTAGATGGGAAGCTTAACTATGTCGAGTCTGCTATTCAAAAACAAAGAGATAAAGAACGTAAGCTGACAAAGGAGTTAAAGGAACATTCCCAACCAGTCATGATCATGGATGATGTCAATTTGAAAGACGAAGTTCGCAGGGCAGATTCGGAAGATCGGTTGAAGAAAGGCCAGGAACGACTGAAAGTTTGCAAGCAACGGTTTAGTGATGAGGAGAATAAAGCAGAAGAGTCTCTCAACTCTCTGGTGGAAATGCTGCAAAGAATGGCGGTTCCAAGTTTGCGAGGAGAAGAAGACGAAGATGTCTCTGAGAATGGTGAGTAGTTGCACTTGAATATTTTTTGGTCTTTAATCACAGCTAGCCTTTTAACCATTTTTTTTCGTCTCTGCTCCCATTAGTCATTGAGCGGTTCAATGACTTAAAATGTTCCACAACGCCATTGCTAGAAATGCTGAACGACCCAGTGCGATGTGGGGAGTTTCAAGCAATATTTCGTACTGTAGAAGAACATCAAGATAGGGCTGTTGAAGGATTTCATCGGTTGGGTATTGTTGGTTCTGACTTACGTGCCAACTTGGTTCGACTTCGAAGAGTAACCGAGCAAGAAGAAGACGACGTTGACGCCAATGCGAAGGAGAGCACTACAGCCAGTCGACTTCGATGTCATCAACGTATTTTCGGGGAGGCAGTGATTTCTCACATGCTAAATGCAAAGAAAATGGAACAGATGGTCATTCAGGCTTTTACAAAGAGTGATAAGGCTCTGATGTGGTGGAATAAATTGCTG
This sequence comes from Thalassiosira livingstoniorum, assembly GCA_036939595.1. NCBI lineage: Eukaryota > Bacillariophyta > Thalassiosirophyceae > Thalassiosirales > Thalassiosiraceae > Thalassiosira > Thalassiosira livingstoniorum. Next base: position 1,167 of record JALLOT010003409.1, on the reverse strand, counting down.
TCCACAGATGTCGATTACTTTCTGGACCCATCTTCGATTTCATCGGATACATCCGGCGAGGAACATATGAAGGAAAACAAATTTCCAGAACCGTCTTCGTCCGTGCATCGTCTAGTTTCCATGTTTGAGCGAGTTTTATCTGTGACGAAGGAAGAATTGGATGATATCTATGAAAGTATTCAAGATGAGTATGACAAGTTCTTATCAAAGATGCTCAATGCAGAAGTGGAATACTTTAATAACAGCAAAGGAATATGTGCTGACCTGGATAGAGAACACCAACATAAAAGGTCCACTGCTGACTTAGAGCTGGAAGTTCGTGAGCTAAACGATCGGCTCTCTTCCATGTCCGTCTCTTTGACTGAAAATGAATCAATCAGAAATCAACATGAGTCGGAACTGGAGACGTTGCGCACAATATCTCGGGAATCGGACAAGGCTAATCTACAATTGCTGGACAAGATGCAAGTGGAGGTGCAAGAAATTCTGTCAAAGTTGGCAGAAGGAGATTCATTGATAGTTTCGTTGGAAAGATCACTCTTTGATATCAAGCGACGAACAGATGAACCGGCGAGATCTTTAACGAGGTCATAATATGTTTCTTCTGTGCTCGTAATGTCACTTGGTTTGTTTTGGTTTTAATGTGCTTCAGCGCTCACGGAAAGACTTCAAACCTGATGTAAAGAAATTAGTGTGTCTCTTGACGCTCCGCCAAGAACTCCAAGCTGCACTTCCTTCTCCTTCCATCTTTTCTCATTCGTGATAAGATGATATTTTTACAGTTTGTTGTCTGGAATCCAAGCACTTTGATATACAAGACTTTACTCTTTAGTTCTTTAGGACTTAGTCCACTTCACTCTGCAGATGCTAAAGTTCTAGCAAACAGTCTCATAATTTTTGTGGTATACTATTTATCTGACCTAAACATCCACCACCCACCCATCTTACAAAGAAAAATCCAATCTTAACATCATGTTTCTATATCATTTCATGAATTATTCATTGTTACTCATTATTCTATATCAAATATTAGTGGCTGGTTTCTATTTTCTACTGCCAAAAGAATGCAGACTTCAAATAAAAAACAACTCCACAGAAAAAAATTAAACTAAAATTCAGGCTTATTATAATACCCTTTATTCTCCTGAACTCATGATAAATCCTTCG
>JALLOT010003408.1:0-11314 GCA_036939595.1 Thalassiosira livingstoniorum | reverse complement strand
CCACATTGATTGATGGGATTACATAAGCCTCCTTTCTTGGCACATGTACACATTATCTGTTGTGACAGTCCTCAGTTTCAACATCACCTCCACAAAGCATCATTATTTTCAATATTTGTCAAATGAATATATTCATAAAAATCTACTTTTTCCAGAAAATCTTTACAAAGAGCCCAAGATGGCATCCCCATAATTCAAGATTAATGGGAATGAAAAAAGATTTGGCAAGGTTTACAGATTCTACCAATTTTAGATGGTTGAGATCTTGATCAATGTGGGGGAGAATTTTCAGTAGAAAAATCCATCTCTAGATCCAAAACTTTGTGCTCCTCCAAATTAATATTTGGTTCCATGGAGATAAAATTTTTTAAATAATTGTTGATTCATGATGCAACTGGAAATTATGTACATTAAATCCATTAAACTTACACCACATTGATTGATGGGATTACTTAAGCCTCCTTTCTTGGCACATGTACACATTATTTGTTGTGACAGTCCTCAGTTTCAAAATCACCTTCCCAATATTCAGTTATGAAATCAAACAAAGATTTAAAGTCTTTTAGAGCTATGTCATTAAGTACAGGAGCTTCATGATTTTTAGGATTTTTACATCTCTAATGAACTCATCCTAATTAGTTGGATCATTGAATAGGATATCAAATATCACAATGTAAAGGTTTGGATCTCTGTGGAAAAGTATGTGAAGTTGCACTAAGACAAAATAGCTCCATAATTTTTCACCTTTTTATACTTTTTCTCACATTACCATGAGTATATTCATTCTCCAATAATGTTGATCCTGGTTTTTGATCAAAATCTCTAGAACTGTGGGTTCTTTTAATTTTCTATTTTTTCTTTATTATTTTTTTTCATCATAATATGACTCCTTGCCTATTGTTATTGTTGTCAAGATCCTTGATTGTACCATACCAAATGGGGCATGCTTATGGTTGTAATTGTGATCAGTAGTATTATGTAACATATTAAGAGTATTTCTTATATGTATTTTGCATCTTTTTTATTACTTGTTTGTACTTGGCAAACATCCCTAATGACATTGAAAGATTTGGATAAACTGTAATTAATTTTCATCCCAATATTATATGCAAAAATAGAGGTACAGTATCAGTTGAAATTTAGTTTTACAATGATTTAGATGTCTGTTTGAAAATTCTGCTCTAGAAAGTAGGAAGAATGGAGCTTTTATCAAATATTTGTTACCACAACTGAGAGTCAAGCATTCTCTCTATTTTATTCAGACTTATGCCATTGTCAAAATCTTTTTATTTCAGTGCTTGTTTGCTTTACTTGACTACCTTGAGTTGTTGATACTCCTCAAGATTAGATGAGCTCTTCCATATTCTACAAAAGTTGGAAGTTAGATACAGTGCATTTGAATTGAGGACATATGCAATTATAATTTTTGAATGATTTTTTTTTGTTTCTATCCTCAATACCATAAATCCAGGAATTAAAAAGAATAAAGAGTCCTATCAACATCAAACTCTGCTATCAAACCTGATAAGATGTTTACAACACAAAAACTAGGGGCCCTGAGTGGAAACAGTGATGGACAAAAACAATCTCACCTGTTGCAACAATAATCTGAATAAGTTGTTGCTGTGACAAACATGGTCATATCATGGGTTAAATTTCATTAAGCAATATAATGCCATTCTTGTTTTTATTTGAGTCAGCATTTACATGATTAATTGTTATCATGGCATAAGAGCTTGCAAATACCAATACAGGGGTACAGCACTTACAATGCTATGGTCACTATTCTTGTGATAGGGATGAGTATAAAAAGTATGTTACTGAAACATTGTATTTGCACAGATGGAGGTAGGTACAAACTAGATTTTGATTGAATAATAATAATCAAAAAACAAAAAAATGATAGTACAACATTGGCAAAGGGAAAATTTTGAATGAAATATTCAGACTGATCCTTGGTTATTTTTCAAAAATATTCCAAATCAGGGGAAGTTTTACATCTGATGATTCATATCAAAATCTTTTATCAATTTTTCATTCATACAATATATTAATCCTAGTTCAATATATTTTAATGCATGAAAAACAACACAACACAAACCACTTAATATTTTAAATTTTTCTTAATTGAAGTAATTGCATTATCTTAAGTTTAATTAAGCTCCATGTGGAAATCATATTCTATATATTTTGACCAATTGTTTTTTACAGTTCCAATCCTGATTTTAAGTTTCAACAATCACTAAATTATTGCTGAACACTAAATGATAACAATAGTAAAACATTAATATGTGCAATCTCATTTCCTCTTTGCCTTCCTAGAATTACCCCCTGTTACTGTCACCCCATCACTCATTTTTTCTGACTCAAAATAACTTAAACCAAAGTACTCACAAAATCATTGGATCAACAAATACCAAATATTGCACCCTTTTGTTGTGCCTACCCAAGGGTTTTACTAGATATTGGCTCATACACTGTGGGAATCCTTTTTACAGTGCTCAATTTTTGTCAGTTTTGAAGACAATGTATCTGTTGAAAAGCCACAACATGGCAATTTCCATTTCCACCTGTCAATGACTACCTGCCCTGCCATTCAAACACTGCCACCAAATAGTTGATTGTTAACATGAGTGTTCTTAACCTCTTCAGCAACTCCCCCCTTCCATTCAAACTCTTTACACACCAGATCCTCATGCTAAGGATCCTTCATCAGAAATTCCTCTTTGTACCTTCAACCACCAGACAATGGTGGCATTGTGGAATGCTTCTTTCCATGGTTTTCTGGGGTCTCTCACATGCCAATGGGTGAAGGGCCAGAGAATTTATACACTCAAGGATATTTAAGATCCGAACAACAGGAACATTTCAATTGAACAATCATATTGTCACATGGTATAATCAAAGTACTATGATAATTACAAAAAAGAATTTGAAATTATCCTGAATTTGAGTAAATACAAATGTTCTTGTAAAATGACAAACAAATTTAAGGGCATCCACTGCAGACTATTTGGGCATTGATCCATGATGTCCTTTATTTGATGGTTCTTAAAATGGTGTCAAATAGTTTGCACCAGATGTCCTTTGATTTTTGAAATGGGGCATGTTAACACATTTTACAATTGTACCTAAAACATTATCATCAGTTTTTGTTGTACACCAAGGATGAATCAGCCATCGCAATTATCATTTAATTTTTTTTACTTAAAATAATATTAATAATATTGGTACTCATAAACAGCTTGCATACACCAAAAAGAATAATGAAAATATGATATGTATGGTATTTTGAGCTTTAATCTCCATTGTCAACCTATTATTAACTTTTCTTCTTACATTTACCAGCTCTTCACCTCAATGCCACCTTTCTTGTCCAGTCTAGCTCATGTGTTCAAGGTTGATTGCCAGGTAAGTATTTTACACGGATTTTATCCCCAAAATTTTCAAAAACTACAACAATCCCAGCCCCAAGAACTTCCCATCCTACTCATCTGCATCTGTTCCATGCCAACATCCAAAGCCCACACTTGATATTGACACCATGGTTGTGACAACATTCCTATCAGCTGTAGCTGATTGTCATAATAAGTTTCTCTTTTGAGTTGTATGATTTCCCCTCAATTAATCTGACTGACACTTACATTGCAGCACTATTTCCTCCTGATATCCAAGGTTGGGTTCACTAGCACAATTTTCCTTAACACAGAAAGCTTTTTCTTGTTACAATTTGAGTATTTCCTATCAATGCCATACAAAATTAGGGGATGGAAAATTTCCCTCCTTTGACAGTGAATAATACTATGATACACTGCTTGTTTCTCAGAGTATTTGTCTTCAGTGCTGTGTCTTTTGTGTTTTTCTAATTTTTGATCATCACTTCCCCTTTGTTTTCTCAAAAATAGATAGACATAAACATAAACAATGGTTGGGGGCAAACATTAGTTGAGCAAAAAAATTAGTGTAAAATGATTGAGTTGATACAGCTTTTTGATGGGTGCAATGACTTTTCAATGAGAATGAAAGGAACATACATTGTCAAGAGGGAGGTATTGGGATATTGGTGAGGGGTTTCTATGAGGCATTTTTTTCTCTTTTCTATTTCATTCCTTGTATCCCCACTAGTTCAAAAGAATACAAAAAGTGCATGGCTACCTTTTGATTTTTTTGTATTCTTTTGCACATGAGGTGATACAAAAATAATCACAACATTGACTCATTATGATTTTGAGTCACATCTTTCAAATTCTGCACTCGCACCAGCTGGTGCTTGTGCCAAGTTTGAAAAATGTGACTCAAAAATTGCTCTGAGTCAACAGTGAAATATATATGTGACATTCTCACTGAAACATTTTTACACACAGTCTCTCCTTGTATGGATTGTCAGAATGGACTTGGCTTGGTCCTTCTCTGAGTGTATTTGATGGGTTAGCCCTTGAAACCATTTGTTCTTTTTGAGGATCTTGGACCCATTATTGTCAATGAAGTTTGAGTTCAATAAGCTCTTGCTTTGAAGAGAACAGTCTAAAAAAGAGCAAAGATATACAAAGAGATGAGAGTCCTGGCAATAAGGCAAGCTGAAGGGATTTATGGTACCTCATATTGTTTGTTTCTGTCTCATTTTCTTATAAAACCATCTCCAGATGCAATCACCCCAAGCTTCCAGCAAGTAAGCAGCAACTCTTTCATTATTTGTTATTTTATCCTACGTGGCCATGAGATTGGTCGTCAGGGCCAATTATTAGTTGATGGGCCTCCTCATTCCACTGCAAGTTGGATGTTTTTTTGTTTGTTGATGTTGTCTCTTTTGTGCATTGCTGCTTGTTGTTGTTGTTGCAATTGGGGTTGTTGGTCCACGTTCACATTGGTACCTGTATTTTATTTCTTGTTGATTTTGTTTTCATTAGCTTTTGTTGTTGTTGCTGCAGTCCTGCCAATGCTCATCAATGATGTTGTTTTTGGTCGTTGTTGATGCTTTTTGTTGCTTCTTTCTTCCCCATTTGTTCCTGTTATGTTCTGTCACCTTTAGATATGTTGTTGCTTAATGAATCCTTGCTTGTTGTTGTCAGGCCTAATTCAAAGAAAGAGCTGCAATAAACAATATTATTCAATGTGCCATGCTTTTGTTTTTTGTTTCTACTTACCACATCTGTTTTTAAATTCATTGTTTTTATTCTTCTTTTTCTCCACACCTTTGTCCACCGTAGGTTTGCTTTCCTTCTCATCTGCTGTATCTACTACTGAGGGCTCACTTGTTTCTTCATCACTTTCTCTTGGATACACTCGGAAACCTGCTCATTAGTGGTTTCTTCAACTTCTTTCTTTTCTTCTTCTGATTCAGCTGGGCTAATCAAAAGACATTACTTCATTGAATCCATTTGCTCTTTTGCCAAAGTCACTTTCTCCAAATGAGATTGCAATTGCTCCTCTTGCTCATCATTCTCCATTGTTTTTGCTGTAACTTGAACTGCCAAATTGTTGGTGAGGCTTCTTAGCATATCCAATCACTGCTTGAGTTGAGAAACTTGGTTGTTAATTTGATTTTTGTCTGGCAAAGACAATTGAGTGTTGAAACCGTCTGCATTGCCTTCTTTGACATTATTGCCAGCGGCAATCCCCATTTTGGCCAAATGACAGTGGCATGTATTTTATTGTTGTTGATAATGAATTCTACTCACAAGTAATCAGTGATTAACAGAATACTAGAGATTAATGTTAATGTTCAACTTGTTAAATATTAATATTATTATCATTATTGTTTGCATGGCCAGATCAAAACTCATCATATTGTAATAATACTAAAAAACAAGAAATCTAAGCACTAATATTAGCTTTCAGCAGTACTGTCACGAGTCAAAAAAATGGTAGATACCTACAGTACTGAGTATGTTGCACAGCCAGTAAAAAATCTATTTTCTACAATCGCATTTTCAAGCCACCCACATATGATGCTCTTTCTCAGTGCATAGAGAGGATCACTTTGCATATGATTGCTTCACTGATGTTTCAAATATTGACTGGATTCCACAAAATGGCTTTTTTCTGATAGGCTGACCCTACAGACAGCCTGGTATATATCCTAGGAGATCCTACACAAACCTCTCTGGGCAGTTCAGTCACTAATTGAATATTTTTTTTAACCATTTTTGACAATTAGAGCACCAAAACTAATGATTTTTGCATGGTGACCTAACAAAGATAGTTTCAGTCCACCTCAAAGAAAATTAATTGGGGCTTAAAAGATGATTTTAACAAAAAATTTATTTTGTCCAAAATTTTAAATTTCCCCTACTAAGAGCATTGCCATGTTGGAGGTTGAATCACATAAAGTAATTGAGATTCTAAAATAATTATGAGCTATCTAGTGAAAATTCATTGTTTCCCTGGTCGGATGTCCCATTTTATTGGATGTCCTGTGTAAATATACTCAGATACAGATAGTGTGTTTCCTAACATATTAACATGCCTTTGGAAAGAAATTCATTGGTTTCAAATTTTAATGTTAAAAATATTTTTGTTTTTTGCCAAGTTGGTTTTTGCCAGGTGATATCAATGTAAATCTTAATGTGTAAATTCAAAATGATGTACCTTTCATTATTTTGGCATGAGTCAACATTCAGTAATATGCCGCCAATTGCCATGAAAAGTGAACAATTTTGTTGCTAAGTTATCCCTCTACAATATCCTTGAGTAACAGCCATTGAAATTGACCAGTCATTGGGCTATCGAACCCAGGACTTTTGTGGTTCAAATACAAAACCACTTTCAGACTGGTAAGATCAGCAAAATATCATGGTCACAAAAAAACTTTTTGTGGGATGGAAGAATTGCCACTATCCTTGAGTTTCTGTGACGAATGCATGATAGTAAACACTTAATGTGCTCAATACAGTAATGACTTTCTGTTTTATATTATTTATGAAAATTTTCCAAATGTGTGGTTTTGTGGCTTTGGAACGCGAGAAAAAATCATGACATGACATACATCTTTGGTAATTGACAGTGAGTCGTGATTTTACACTCGCATTATTGTGATTATCTCTACCTAGAGTCAACCACTCGATAAAAAATCCCACACAAAATTGACTTCAGTACAATTGAAGAACTTCACACATTGCAATGTTTGAAAAGGCTCTTCCTTTTCTAAACCAATTCCTCTATCTCGCGTTGATTTTTTCAGAAACAGATAAAATTTTGGAAAAAGCTAAGAGAAAAAGCTTGACATGGTGTGCTTGAAATCAATCCTAGAGTCCCAGTCAATCTGCAAAAATGCTGCTCTACACTTTTCTTCACACATTCAAGTACTCCCAATCACCACTGATACAGACGAACAAATTATGTTTTGATTAGGAAAATATCGAGAGCCTTCCCAAAGTTAGACTCCACCTCCACGGAGAATATTTGCCCCTCGCTTGTGCTTGACATTGTCGGGGTACTGAATATTAGCATGACAACCAGACCAAAGCACAAACAAAAGTGCACCACTCTCTTTCCCAGAGAAAGATTGGTGAACACTTCCAATTGGGTTTGCACAACCTCTTCCCTGCGAAGCACACACACGATCAACAAATTGAGAACGGTCTCCTTGGTCTTCAATGACCACGCAGGTTTCATATGTTTCCATAAGCTCATTTATGCTCTCTTCAGTGGGGAATGAACTCCATGATGGAAGTAGTCGCTCCAGCTTTGATTTTGGGTAAGCAAAGTTTGTTAGATAGTTTTCATAGAGGGTGCCCTGTCATTATTATTTGAGTCGTGACATAAACAAGGCAACAAGAGGCAAGAGTGATGAAAATATTGGTATAGACATTAAGAAAAAAATCCAAAGAACTTCATACGCACCTGCATTGCAATGATCAACTCCGAGTTGGGGTGAGCATGGAGTTTATAAAATGTGTCTTTAGGAAGGACAAGAATTTGAAGACTGGTGGTCGAGACAACACATTAGATCAGATACTGTACGGAAACTGTTACAAATTCTACACCAACACAATCAAATGTGTCCAATCATAAATATTGAGATGGTTAAAACACTTACCGAAGAGGATGCCCATTCGATGATCCTTTGTGGAAAATCTCACTCAATTCTTCCACTGAAAAACTCTTCATCAAATTCTCCCAAAACTCTTGGTCGAAAATTTCTTTTTCTTCTTGAGTAGCAAAAATGTCTGGCACATTATCTTCACCCATCATTTCCGAAAGTTGGTGTTGAAACACTTCAGCTGGAGAAATGGATAAGAAATCCCCTCCAACCCAGGTATAACTTGATGATTGTGCTTTGTCGTGGGATTCGACCCAAGATTGAAGGGAGTCAAGCTTGTCCAGGGTTTGCTCGCTAAAGTGGAAGGGGAGAAGCTTGTTATTGTTTACATCAATTTCATTAGCAAAAGATGTACGAGTTGGCGAATGCTCTTCGTTCATACTTTTGAGGTATCGTTGCCACGCTATCTCTCCAGTAACTTTAGTGGTTTTGTGCATGGTGGGGTGGGTAAATGGATCTTGATTCACAACCAAAAGAGCAACTCCTTGTTTAGATGCAAGTTCCCATCCGTTCTCAATAGCATTTGAGATCTTTTCATCATCTGACGTTGTGAGCAGTTTTCCATTCGGATAACCATGAGCATCAAACTGAAGTAAAGGACAAACAAGAGATGAATCAAAGCAGTGTAAACTAATGGAAAAGTAGCCCACATCTCACAAGCAAAACAAAATTTTGATGATTGGCTCTAACATAATCTTACCAATTTGATGTAATCTGGGCTGCCAATGGTGCATCCGTCCGCACGAACTCCTGGCCCCCAAGTCTCATTGTTGACACGCCCTAATCTCCCATTAACAATGATGACTACCAAAACATTTTTAACCCCATGGTCCTTCAAAGTGGCCAGCTCATTCGAAGACATTTGAAAACCACCATCACCAGCAACAACAAGTACTTGTCTTTCCTTGCCACTCTTTAGGGACAACGAGGAGGCCAGACCAGCATTCAGAGCAAAGCCCATGATACCCCTACAAAAATGATGACGAGAATAAGAAACGTATGTTTAAACAACCGTTACAACTTAGTAAAAGGCACCCCCATGGTCTTACTGCCAGACCTGGCTGTAACACACAATCAATAGTACCTCCCAAACTAAGAAACCTTTGCGCGACCTCTCATTCATGTAAAAGAGGTCCATTGCACGCCCCTTTAGCCTCTCAAACAATGTATTATCCTGCACCAAAAATTCTCACAATAAATACTACTTACATGTGCTCACTGGTCAAAGTACGCTGCCCTTTCTTTGCAGCAATACCACTTGCCATCCAAAGCGCGTTGTCCCCAATATCGGCACACAACACTGCATCATCCTTCAAAGCATGTGTCATGTTACTGAAAAAGATTCCAGGATGACAGTATCCATCCTCTTCCGTGTGCAAGTCAGTAGGGAGCGTGCTCAATCGTGTCTTACGCCCTCGACGTTTGAGGCTATTGTCAAAACTTAATTTCATCACTTCCTTTTTCCTTGCCATGGCCTGCACAACTTGGCCCAGACTAGTTGATAACTCGAGGCATTCAAATGAATGAACTGCCAAGTACCGTAAGGTGTCACCTGCTACTAACGAAGTCTCGATTTGAATCAACCTTCGCACTTGCATATCACTCTTGTCGGCGACTGCTTTCGATAGATCGGGAAGGCAGACTGACACAACAACATCACATTTCTCAAGTACACTTTGGCTCTTCCCTCCACCTACAAAGCCATACATTCCAGCAACTCCAAACGAATTGTCATCAGTTTCATCAACAGTGCCCTTGCCATCAAAAGACGTAATGACAGGAACTTCCAAGAACCTCGCCAGTTCTTCGACAGCATCTCCTAACACACAAGCGCCAGCCCTCCATCCGCAGAAAATCACCATGTGCTTCCTTTGCATACGTTCCTTGAGCAAGGCACTTGCCAGACCCTCAATTTGTTCAGCACTTGCACGACCCAAAAACTTTTTGGCACCTGTCCTGTTTTCATCACGAAAGTTTAAGTGCTTGGGAGCAGTGACAGTTCCCAATTGAACATCAATAGGAACAGCCAAGTGGGCACAGCGATTGGTAGAAGTCGCAGTGTATAGGGCATTGCGGAGGAGTGGAATTAGTTGATGGATTTCTCCTGCAGCTTCAGAAAACGAGAGGCCAGCAATGCGGAAGATAGATGCTTGGTCGACTGTATTGATAGAAAAGTATTTATGACACACGAAAAAAAAGGATAATATGAGCAAAAGGGTAGTATGCATAGAGATCAAAAAGTAAATTCCTCAGTTTCAGTTGATGCTTGCTGCGAACGATTACGGAAACCACACTGTCCGTAAATCCAAACAACTAGGTTCCTATGTAGGCTTTTATGTTCCCATTCAGTTCAACCGAGTTCTTTGTGCCCTTTTTGCATCCACATGAAATGTATCGATCAAAACTGGCAAACAGTTGAATTGCCTATTTTCGAACCAACCGACAAAAGCTTCACCGCATTACTTAATTCGGACATGACGTATCAATACCGTATTGGGCAGGATAGGAACAATCAATTGATGTGCAAGTACTTCAATCATTTTCCGCTGCAGGTAAGGTAAACAAGAAACGAGAAACACGTAAAGTGGCAAGCACTTGCAACACAATCTACTCGACCATAACTCACTATCCTGGAAATCAGCATGACGGATGCTTTTGGCATCCTTCAATCCAGTAATGCAAAGTAGTGGAACGCGATCTTGATCGGCGTCAACCAGCCCACTGAGGAGATGACCCGCCCCTGGACCGGATGTGGCGACGCAAACTCCGAGCCTGAAATGTCATCCACCGCATGAACAAAAAACAATGAGATCATGCTAAATTAGAAAGTGCAGGGACAAAAAAATTGCAGAAAATGCTTGTTTCCGATGCACATGGAAAATTGATAATCACTCATGCAACAACCTCACTCACCTATTATTGAACTTAGCATACGCCATGGCAGCCATGGCCGCATTTACTTCACATCTCATATAGACCCATGTCAGTTTCGGATGGGCCTCAATCGCATCAATCAACCCCACAATGGCACCGCCATGGCCCCCAAAAATGTGTGTAACGCCAAAATTAACAAGAACTTCACAGATTAGTTGCGAGGCAGAGAGCTTTTGAAGAACGTCATCTCCTTCGCTGAGCACAGCCTCCATTGCTTGCAGTGCACGGGCTGCTGACATGGTTTGTAGCTGTCAAAGAAAAGGTTTGCAAAATAAGTGGGATGTTTAACCCATTTTTTTAAACTGGCGCAGATCTGCGCCAGTTTAACCAAACTGGCGC
>JALLOT010003407.1:0-11318 GCA_036939595.1 Thalassiosira livingstoniorum | reverse complement strand
GAGCTGCAAACCCTTAACAGATTCAGGTGAGCAGGTCAAAAATATTTTCTCAAAGAGGTCAAGTACTTACTGAGCACCCAAAAACAGAAACTGGATATATCCTATTTCCCCAAACATCAACTTCAACTGATACTCACTTATGATGACACACAATTAGAATTTTATAGACCAAAAGGAATTTACCTTGAAAACCTTTAGTTGATACATTCTTAAAACTGCACTGTATGATCTATAACCAAGAGGATTATCTTGTAGTAAACTTGCAAATAAAAAAATTTGCAACAAGCCAAACTTTTATTTTTCAACAAGGGCAACATCAAAACCCACTCAGCACTATGGTAGCTTCGTCTTTGCTCCTTTTCTCAGCCGATCCCGACCCCCTGATCTTACCTCATCATTGAATAACTATTAAGATAAATGATACACACTTGTACTTGGTCTGGGTCTTGTCCATTCTCTTGTCCCATAAAAGTATCCAATGGGATGATTCTCATTCTCCCGAATAATAACAGTTTTTTTCATTATTTTACTGTTACTCGACCCTTCTTGTATGATATCTAGTGAGATCTCAACATGTCAAAAAAATTGATGAATTATTTGTTCAATATAGAGCCGACCCCCTTCCACTCAGTATTTCAGGGTCTTCTTTGTAAACAGAGTAGCTCTTTTTTGATATCTAACCCTTGACTTATTTAACATACTTTTCATTTAGATGTTATTCAGTTGAATAAATGTTAGTAGTTGTTTGTAGAATGAAATGTTTAAATTGAAAAATATACCAAACTTTACTCAAAGATAATATACTGTGGAAATTTTATTGAACCCAATACAAAAGTTACACTTTTGTTTCAAATATATGAACATTGAATTTTGTCAAAATATATATATATGACAAATTTCTTTACACTGAAATGGTCTTCACTTAAGTGTATTGTTTGAAACTAGATCAGAGAAATATGGGTATATGATTATCTAGTATCTTTTTGTGCCCAATACAGCAGAAAAAAATCTAGGGGAGGTAAGATATAACTCAAATTTCTTTGCCATCCTTTCATGATGATAAAAACTTTTTAAGGACATTTAGTTGATCCTATATTAAATGGGTCTTTCCCTTTCTAAAATAACTGTTTTTATCACCTTTTCATTGAAATCTCCTTTTCTTTTGATGAAAATTTAACAAGTATTGTTAAAACAGTTCTGCAAATATGGTGGTAGCATTTTGACCACTTCATACCAGTTTGCTTAAAAGATGTCAAATATTTTCACATCAGGTTTTGGAAGCAGATGCCAGTGTAATTCATGATTCCAAATAAAAGAAGGCTTCTTCATCTTATTGTACTATGGATTTATCACAGTTGAAGTTTCTGTTGCCATGTGATGAGCAGAAACAGGCATACTCCTGAAAACCATCACCCAATAGTCAATTGGCTTGATAATTACTTATGGGCTGGTAAGCTAATTTGCATACCTTTTTTTCCCCTCTTGACGTCTTTTGTTGTACCCCAGCTCTCCTTTCAACAGAAATATCCTCCTTTGGCTATCCTCTTAAAAAAATTCTCCTCCAATATGTCTGTGCCCCATACCCAGCCAATCAGGTGTCACACATATCACTCCATTGAATGACTCACTCTGTCCAGCAGAAGAGTAGTAATAACTTTTATCCTGCTGATAATTCTTCTTTCTCACTACATGACTACCCCATGGAGAAAAATTTCATTGTAAACCACCATCAATTTTTGGGCATTATTAGATTATTTATCAATGTGTTGCTGTTTTCAAAAAATCTATATGGGGTACAAAGATCATTAGCCACTAATCACTTCACTGAGATACATTTATAGAAATTTAGTGTGAGTCTCATGAAGATACAAAGCTAAATTATTGAACTGTAACTTTAGATCACAATGCTAATAGACAGAATGAAAATACTGAAGATGATTTTTCTTAAATAACAACAAAAACAAATGTTGTTGAGCATATTGATAACCCAAATAGTTGTGACATTGACTTGAGATACTGTTACAACACAAATGGAAGTAAGACTCAGCATAGAAAACATACTGATTATACACATCAGTTTCTTTCAGATTTAGCTGATACCATAAGTGTTGATGTGACAGAAGATGAAGATGAATACAAGAGATACAAATCTAGGAGAGAAATATATAGTGAATTAATTTACTGATAATCAATATATATGAACAGCTTAATTCTTTGTTTATTTTTTGAAAACTTCCAGCCAAAGAAAGATTAAGTTCATCTTCTTCTGCGGTTCACAACTCACAGCTGATGCTACATCATCAAATCGATCACTGATATTTTTAAACTTGGTCAGCCGAAACACAAAAGAAGTATTTTAGGGTTGCATTTCAAATTCAAATGAAATGCAGAGTAATATTTGATAGATTACATCAGATTATTATGCCATCAGGGTTTCAGGGAAAATATCCAAAAATCAAATGCCAATAATGCTTTAAAAACACAATGTTTGGTGCTCTGAAAAAATGATACAGCAGGAACTATATTAACTATGGAAGAAAGATTTGGACCAGCTTCAATTTTTCTATGTTTGCAGTACAATAAATAGAGTAAAATGAGACATCTTTCTTCCTAACATTCAGAAGTACATCACAGACATGAGTTTACTGGTTTAACTTTAAATTAATTTTTGAAAGCAATGAAGTCACGATCAACCTATGAGGGATGTGGTGGTGCTAGGACTCGTTGCAAATATTTTATCCTGGCATTGACAGCTACCAACACTTCTTTTTCTGTGAGCATAGTATATAAGAAACTAATTTAAGATATTGTGGTCATTATTGCCAGAATTAAATCAGCATCCTCTGCAAATTATGAAGAAATGACTGTTAAATTATTTCAATGGGAATATATTGATAATTTGTGTGGAGTAATAGTAGAAATTCTTTGACTATTCTTGGGGCTAACTAAACAACAACCAGGGAAAGGGTTGCTAGGCATGATCATGATTCTTGTTGTGTGTAAATTCACCCGAATTTTTGGAAACAACAACAACATACCCCTATTTTTGTCTTTAACAGCAAGGCACTCAATATTGTGTACAGTGTACATATCAAATTCGCCTACTGAGATTCATGTGAAGAACTTGTTTGAAAGAAAAATGGAACTTTCTCCCAATAGCTCAAAATGTTTTTTGTAATAGAAGAAATTTGGGTATGATTGTGCTAATGATGTTATATCCAGAGAAATGACAAAATGGTTTTGAAGCATTTTTTTCAGATTGTCTGATTTCATTGATTTTAAAAACCAGTATCCAGTGTGACATATAGTCAAAATATCATCTGTTAAAGATAAAAAAGATAGTTTTGATTTCCAAACTGATATGAAAAGAACCAAGCTAGCATTAAGACATCCTAATAATATTTTTTCTGTACTGATTCCTTCTGATTCATGCATAATTGTTTAGAAAACTTAAGGACTGATACTGGAACCTTTGTCATCAATGAAGAAATGAGCAACAATGACCAAGCAGATATAATAATTCAGTAACCCTCCTACACTGCAGCAATGGACTCCTAATGCTAAACTAAATGTGGTGATAGACAATATTAATAATTTCTGTTTGATATTTGTAATCACAAAAAAAAATACTTAAAAAATGGGAGGTGGTAAGTGTCCAGTTTCATGCCCTTTTGAAAGTTATGTCCACACTATAGTTTCTGTTGACCATATTTTTGTTCCAGATTAGAAAACCAATTAACAAAGCAGTTATTCAAAATTTTATTAACACTGCATAAGGAGTATTCATGGTAAGAATCTGAATGTCAGATTGTAGATTTCCATAGGCAAATCATGGAACAAGGGAAAGATATTATTACAGAAGACAACTTGTATGATAAAAATAAAATAACAATGCTGCAAGCCATTATTGGCTTTGGGGCAATGTACTTAAAATGATACTCCAACTCAGAATTAGTTGTCTTTCAAATAATATATTTTTTCTTTTTCTAATTTTCTAGGTTCTTTTTTGGTTGTGATGTGTATCAGATAATATGTAATATAATACTTAACTGCAAACAAGGTAGAGATCCAATTACTGGCTCAAAAAAAAATTAATTAAATTTAGAGACATATCTTATTGTTTGGCACTTAAACCTTATTTTAAATTTTTAATATAGAGCAGCACATCACATCTTCAGAAAAGTATAAACTGTATTTTTTTAGCAATTGGAAGGTATATGCTTTGTCAAACTTTGATATGAATTCAATATTAATATCCCCTAATTTTATCTAGAATTTTTTTGCATCAATGTACTTACTAAAAGACAAAATATGGAATATTTTTTAGAACAATATCTACATAGTAATAGAAATATACAGATGAAAACTACAAAGAATTTCCTAAAGAATTGTGACGATGAAGATGAAGATGAAGATGAAGATGAAGATGAAGATGATGATGAAGAAGGAGATGACAATGAAGATCAATATGATGATTATAATTATTATTTCAGCAATGACTCATCACCACTTTGAAAGGTATATATTGGGATAATGAGAAAAGAATTCATATAAATTTCTGTTGCAAGTTCTTGGATATAGTGAATGAATTGGATGAAAATTGTTGTGTTGTTGTTAGTTGACCTATCTTCAATAGAATCATGATTGTCTGGGTAAAAATACCTTACAATGACTCTGTAGCAGGTTTTGACTCCTACCTAAGTACTTCATATGCTAGTCCAATGTTTATGTGTCAAAAGTTGTAGCTTTGCCCGTATGGTTATTTTTGCGATGAGAATAAGTGTTACTTATTGGAAATGATTGTTTAGTTGATAAGTTTTTTGTGTATGGGATGAGTTTGAAGTTGGTGGAGTGGATAATTAATGTTTTTTGTAATTTGATGCACATTTCTCATATCTGGATTTGTTTTTATTTGAGTAATTTTTATATTATTATTTTTTCATTTGATTTTTCTTGGATTTCCTCTCAAAAATTCCTTTTAAAACCCCAAGTCCCTAACCTCAGGACTGTTCATCAGTGTATCTCAGTTTGTTTTTTGATGATTTCCAATATTTATTTTTGATTAAATCAAAATAATATAATTTTTTACTCCATATTTATCAGTATCTTCATCAGGAACATCTTCTTATAAAAGTTTTAAGAATTTAATTATTGTTCTTCTGTGATAATTAATTAAATGACTATCTATTTTTGTCTTTCTTACCACCAAATAGTATTTGTATTTTCAGTGGGGTACATTATTTCAGTTACGATTTTTTGCAATGAAACCATTAGCATACATTTTTCTTTTAGTTTGTTATTTCCAAGAACTCAAAATGATACAAATTTGTAGTAGTAATTAATAGTTCCACTCTTACTACCAATCATACCTCCAAATAATATGAAGACCTAAAGTATTAAAAAGTATCTGGTATACAAAATATGAAGAAAATTCCCTTTTTGTGCAACTATTAATTTATGTTTAATTCAAATGTGAGAGGCTAGTTTTCTGGTAATGAGGGTCAGCAAATATGTACATAATTAGGAATAAGTAAAAATACTGAGAGACAACTGATAATGATCTAAAGTAACAATTTTAAGAATGATCTAAAACTAGTTTGTAGTCCTATTCCCAAACATTTCTGATTGATGCAAATCAAAGTTCTTAATCTTTAATTTTTTGGATTTGTTGGAGATGGCCAAACATGATAAAATTTTCTCTTGATATTTTCAATGTTGTTGCTCTTGTTAAATACTTTCTGTAATCATAACATTTGACCTTTTTATTCTTTCTGGATTAAACAGATAATAGGTAAGTACACATAGCTATTTCTTTGATAATTAAAATTTCATTACTTCTTAATCATAAATATTAAATCTAATACCTTTGAAAAATAGTAATTACTAAATTGTATAAGTTATTTCCCAATGAACAGTTTGAAATTCAATCAATAGAACAAAATAAATCTTAACACAGCATCGTTTAACAGCTTACAAATAACAGTTTCCAATGCCCTCAACTATGACACTACAATCTATCAACAGCCACCAACAACTCCAAGAAAGCTCCAAACTGCTCCATAAATAGTAATTTCAACATTGGCAGTTGGCAGTGATGAAACAAAATATTACAAACATATCCACAATAGCAGCAAGATCTTAGTTGCAATTACAGAATGTACATTGTTCAATTTTAATAAATTTAAATCAAATCCAAAATGTCCTTTTCCACATACATGTCTTCCTCAGTCAATACAATGTTGCTTTCAAATGACGAAGCACCTTTCTACATAGCTATTGTTGTTATTATTCTCCCAATAATGCTTCCATTATGACTGCAGTACTGCTCTATCAACATGGCTGGCAGCACTGTACATATGCTCTGCTAGTATGGCTAGCATCAATAAAATTGATGAGTAAGTACGGGCATAACTAGCACCCATCAAAAACAGTTTCAAACATTACAAAGATTCTGACAATATTTTACACAGAAGCATTTTTTCATGTTAATCAATATACTTTGTCTACTTCTTACCCACATAAACAAACATATATGCAAGTACCAAACAACAAAGACACATGACATTGCACCAAAAGGCATCAAACTCCTTGCAATTTCCCACCCACCACCTTTTATTTGTGTTCCTGCCACCCAAATTACAATTGTAATGTTGATTACAAAGAGCTCTACTCCAGTTGTTTGATGACAACAACAATACATTTCAAGCTTCAGTGCAAAAGATCATGAAATTGTTTCCCTTTACCACCAATGCACCTTATTCCACTTGCACACCAAACTACAGTATTTTATATAATACTATGATAGTAGAGAGGATTATGGGTGGGTATGTGAAGCATTTAGCTTCAAAATCTTTTTACACAAACACCTCTTTTGGGTTGAATAATAGGGGACACCTACTACGCAACCCACATAAACAGCTTTTCTTTGCCACAAAATATGTTTATAAAACATTTGTTTTTCCTAATTTGACAAACTAAGAGGTCATAATAAGAGTATTACCCTTAATCCAAGAAAGCTTTGATAGGAAAGTGTGTGATGTTAGGTAAAAATTAGTAATAATATTTTCTCTATTTCTGGTAGTACAAATATTTCTTTTCTTGAGCATGAAAGAATTAAAAAAACACACTTTGTGTTTGTTTCAATATTAAATTTTTAGGGTTTTCAAAAAATATTTTCAGAAATATTTTTATAAGAGAAACAAAAATTAAATTAACCTATTTCATTTGATTGTTTTCATTTGTACAATAGATGATTTGTTTTTATTTTACACTTTGAAATACATGTAATATGTCTTGAAAAATATTATTTCACTGGAGAGTTTTCTAGTATTTTGATTTTTTAAGGCTATTAGGTAATACATTTCGAATATAGGAATTGCTTAGTTTGTGTGTAATAATAATACCAATGTTTCACACTCCCAACAAAAGTTATAATTATAAACCAGGAATTGTTTCATTTTCTGAGGTAATTATTTTGATAGATTTAAAAGAAGATAGATAATAATGCTTTTGTTTATTTTATTACAAAAAATAGTAGATAATGTAAAATAAATAATTTTGTTTCAATAAGAGTACTGATAAAAAAATCAGCTACTGTAAAGAGATATTGCAAGCTTTCTCCGATTTTATAGTGTTCTCTGTGCTTCTTATGGATCCAAGAATGCCTTTTTTGAGAATGAAGTTGTAAAGTTCTTTAATATTTTTTTATATTATACAAAAGTTCAAGTCGATGTGATATCAAGTAGACATTCAGAGAGATGAATTTTTGGAACAAAAATTTTGGGAAAGGAAAATTGCAAAACTAGAATTTTTAGACTTATCTTTTGTTATTTTTTCAAATTTATTCCAAATTGGGGAATGTTTTGCATCTCATTTTTATATTTCTACCCCTAAAAACTTTTTAAATAAGATTTGAATTTTTTTTTCAATTTTGCAAAAAAAGACATCAGAAACATTGATTAAAACCTTGTTGAAAACATCAATTATGGTGATTGATTGAAAAAGAATCCCCACACTCACAATATGAAAACATACACTAATCACACTAAGAACACACAGAAACTTATCATACACTAAACAAGCACTAAATATAAAACCAAGTACAAAAGAAGCTCCAATAAAAATGACCTATGGATACCATTTACACTAAGTATCATAAGCGTACATAAAAATTAAGCACACATTGCAAATATACACACTCACAAAGTACAAACACACAACTCAACTCATCACATACATAAAGAAATACTATGATTTTATATACTTAAATAACCAATTGGCATATATTGCACTCACTAACCAAATTATCAACACCTTGCTCACTAAGCTCGTGCCCATATACACTAAGTCAAAACACATTCACAAAACACAAGCACCATCTCTCAATCCAAGCACTAATTCAAATAAATGAGTTTTACACGCACATACACTAAATACATAAATAAATTTACTACACCATCAGCACACTATGTTCAAATACTAAGCACAAGCTAAAACCCACACTAAGGGCTCAAACCTCACACAAACAAAAACCAAGCAAGCATATTATACACATTGAGGACTCATACATTCACAAAGCACATATTAAGTACAGTCTAAAGACATTTACAAAATTCTCAAATCAATATGCATATATTCATCCTTTACTCTCCATAAGTTTCCAGAATTCACCACATGCAAGACAAGCACAAAACAATCATATACATTAACAAACACTGAACAGACACTAAGCATACTCAAAGCAAAAAATATACATACATTTAACAAATATTAACAAACAGTAAGTAAATACTAAAACCTTGCAAGTGTTGAGCAAATGCCATGCACAAACATTGATGTTCTAATTATTACATGTTTGTATAATTTACATTGTATCAAAAGTTTTCCCATGCCCAAAATTCTCCCATGTGCAATAATAAATTTTTTTAATTATCCCTCCAAAAAAATATACCTCTATAGAAAAGCTCCTAGAATAAATATTCATTTTCATATTTAAACTTTTTTTCCATCAATTGGCAAGCCTCAATTATCAAATATTTTTATTGATACACATCTTGAACTATAACAACTTGTATTAAATAGCCCTGATTTAAAAACCAAAATACAATTTCTTTGTTATTAGAGGTGATACTAATAATACTAACATTAGAAGTAATGAAACAGATTCATATTGGAACTTCAAAGCAAAGACAAGAACAATGATTTTTGAAGAACTTAGTATCTTTCCTACAGCTGCCATTGCTCTCATGCTTGAATACTCTACCTGCATATTCTCACCAGTCATGCATGCATGCAGTCACAAACTAAAGAAAGAAACATAGTAGCAAGATGCCATACTTACTTTTTTAAACTTTTGATGTACCATATTCTTCTAGGAGATTGTCCATTAGTACTGAAAGGGAGGAAGATATAATGAGATTACAGCTCTGATGTATGAATCAATGATTCTCATTGAAACTTGTACTGGTTCCAAGCTACTCAAGGCCAACCATTGTTCAGTATTGATTTACAGGCTTCAATTAATGACATCCAACATGATTAGTCACTACTTACTTACATAGATTGTAAGAGTTCCTAACTGAAAACAATTACATGTTGTCAAGCTTTTTCCAATGACACGCAACACACTGTCAGATAGATAGATAGCCATTCTCTCTCACTTTTATGGGCAAGCCAGGGAAAATGTAAACAGGAATTAGTAGTAGTTCAGCCATCATGTTCAAAGATGAGAATAATAGAGATTTCTGTTATTTTCATTCCTGTTGAGTTCAAAAGCAAAACATTATTGTAATTGCTACAAACTTATGCTGTATTTTTCTCTTTTTGTACATAATGCCTAATTACAATGTCCACCAATCCTCAATGAATGTTTTCTCAAAACAAATCCCAGAGCTGCTTCGTACCAATAAATAATTAAGAACTAAATGCTACTTTCAACCTTTCACTAAAAACGATTTAGAGTGAGACGCATGCCCCCTCCACTCAGGCCCAGAAATCAGTTGAAATAATTCAAGAATGATGATTTCTTTTCTTCTTATGATTCTCTTATATTTCTAGAAGTATTTTTGGGGGAACAGAGTATGGACGAAACACAATCATTGGGGTAATGGACTGTCAAATTGATGTACAGGTCTACAGTCTTCCTATCCATCCTCAAGTGCCACTGATAATACTACAATTGTCTTGGGGGCATTCAAATCAGGGAGTAAATCCTATTTTAACTTGGGAATGCTGTGAGTACCAAGTAAACCATGAAGGAATGACATGTTTGAAGCAATTTTAGTAAACAAAAAACATGTCATGAAGTACTGTCCAGAACTTCAAATGATATATCCCTATCTTTTAAAATATCTTGACCAATATATTTAATTGTCCAGTTTAAAATGGAAGTTTAGGTCATGAAAAATACAAAAATATGAAAACTGCATCATGCCATCAACTCTATCAATTAAATGCCACTGACAAAGTGAAGCACGGCATCCCAGCTGAACATCATCTTCATGTTCTTCCAGAAAATGATACATATTGCAACAGTCAAAAAAAAATATTCATTGGAATCCAAGTTGCAACATACCTGCAAGGGAAGGGGCTCACTTTTTTGCCTCTTAATTCTGTCTTCTTTTCATCATTGATCACTTTGTCAATTTGGATGGATCTGGTAATGTTACCCCTCCATAGTAAGTAACTCTATGGAGTCAGATTATTAGGCAATTGGAATGATATGTTTTTGAACATTTTAGGTGAGTTAGATCACAAATGTGTGATTGTGATACTGTACCTTTCACAATGAGAAATTTGCAATAGGAGTATTATATGAGGAGATATTGCAGCACATTGTCAATGGTGATGGCACATTGAATCTGATTATCAAGTTGATGGCCATTGGCATACTTAATGTATTGGAGACAGAACATGTAATGATTAGTTAATATTTTAGTATTTATTATTTGGATTTTATGAGAATGTCATGCTTGGGCATATTTTTGCACTTATTTCAATTTTTATCAGCTCTCGAAACACATGCATTTGAATACTACTGTACAATCATTTGAGAGTGTCTTTTCTAAGAATCCAGCCCTACTCCTACAGTGTACATGCAACACAGTAGATAGGGTAAAAGGAAGCTTATGATACTTTTATCATATCTATCTAACACCCCTCCGCACTTACATGTCCAATAAATGTGAGTTGAAGGAGTGTGTACACTGTCTGTGTAGTGTTGGTGTTATCAATAAGTATGTAAGGCCCACAGTTTAGTATTTGTTAATGTTTTGAAATGTAGCATAAGTATGAAAGACAGCAATAAGATATTTGCAATT
>JALLOT010003406.1:0-11318 GCA_036939595.1 Thalassiosira livingstoniorum | reverse complement strand
ACGAAAATCCGCCGCCATCAAGTCTCGGTTTATTCCACCTGTAATAAACTGATGAACATACCTTAATCCTTTTACCACCCCTCCATCCCCCCTCCCACAACCCACAATCCACAATCCTCCACAATCGCTACTATGTTAAGATCAAAAAGAGCACAACCTGCCTGCCACCATCCACCACCTACCTGCCACCTGCCACCTACCTGCCACGTGCTGCCACAACCCACAACCACAACTAACACCACAACCACGGGGGAAACACAAGACATCGATCGTCTCTCTATTCTATGAGCCTTCTGCTTTATCTACGCTACGAACCAGGACAAGCTAGATGTTCATGATCATCCGTTCACCAAAGTGCCTTCACCATGGGAAATTGCAATTCGACTACAAATACCAGCAGTCACGGCGGCGGAGGCGGGGAAAAAAGAAACAACAGCAAGAGAAGTAAGCAGACGAAGAAAAGCAAAGACAACAAGAGAAGTGATCCAATCCAAAGAGGTGAAAAGCGACACAACTCACTGAGCAGAGATCTAAGGTTACAAAGCATTGCTCGGGTGGGCTCTAGGGTACTAAGAGATGAAACCATACGAGATAAGGTGTTGAATGACGACGAACACGATACTCCACAAGATGGAAAATCACACGGCCATTTGAAAGAGTGCAAAGCTTCTACATATGACCATGTTCATGAAATCGTTAATTTGGGGATCGAAAGCTATCACAACACCAATCAAAATGGCAATGAAAAAGGTCCCAGAACGAGACGACGACTTTCTGGAATCGTTGGATTGATCAATTTGGGTAACACTTGCTTTATGAACAGCAGCTTGCAATGCCTGAGCAATACAATACCTTTGACAGATTATTTTTTAGGGTGAGTGCCAGGCCAAGTCTTCGTGTCATGGTTCGTAATGAATGATTCATCCAAAGTGTCGATTTTATTGCTCTACGCCCACTTATTGAAATGCCGTCACAAACCCTCTTGCAATGATTCATATCTCAGCTACGACTACCGAAGTGAAATCAACAAAGAAAATTTTCTTGGTACTAAAGGCGCTCTGGTTTCTTCCTACGCAGAACTTGTGAAAAATATTTGGCTAGGATCGAAAAATTCCTTTCAACCCGACGAGTTCAAATCTCAACTGGGAAGATTTGCTCCACAATTCGTAGGTTACGAGCAGCAGGATGCTCAGGAGTTGCTTGCATTTTTGTTGGATGGTATTCATGAGGATTTGAACCGAGTGAAAAAACGCCCTTACATCGAAGATAAAGATTGTGATGGTACTAATGATGACGGAGATGCTATTCTGGCCTGGTCGAACTATCTGGAAAGAAATCGGTCCATCGTTGTGGATTTGTTTCAGGGTCAGTTAAGAAATACAATGACATGCCGAAACAAGGAAAAGAAACATACCGATGGATCCCTTGGTTGTGGGCATGTGAATGTGAAGTTTGATCCGTTCATGTACCTGTCGTTGCCAATTTCAGATGATTCCAACACTTTAGATGACTGCTTGGCTAAGTTCTGCGAAGAGGAGTTGTTGATAGGTGATGAACAATGGTACTGTCCAAAATGCAAATGTCATGTAGATGCTACGAAGAAAATTGATTTGTGGATGCTTCCTCCGATTTTAATAATACACTTGAAGAGGTTCAAATTCAGCATGTGCGGCAATAGATCGAAAATCGACCGTTCAATCAGTTATCCCCTGAATGATTGGAATTTATCGAAAGCTAAGAAAAGCTCGGGGGGAATATTTCCTCTCTATGATTTATATGCTGTATCTCATCACCGGGGGAATGTTGGGTTTGGACATTATACGGCACATGCGAAGAATAGATTCGATGGCGATTGGTACGATTTCAATGATTCCCAGGCACATCGAATAGACCCAGTGAAGGAAAACTTGGGGATTGGATCCTCGGCGTATTGCCTCTTTTACAATAGGGTCGAGCGAGTAATGAAAGAAAACGGAAAGGAGGTAAGAAGGAACCCAATCATTCGTCGCCAAAGCACAAACCGTCCTGAGCTGTGGCCTCATTTGCAAAGATCAAAAGCGAGGGAGTGGAAATCTGTGCGGCCAACAAAAGATTTCAAGTGGGAGGATGAAGATGGAACGAATAATGAACAAGATGCCAGGATGACTGTGTGACTTTCAACAGTTTGCCATAATATTGTAAAGAATATTTTTGATTTCTACTCAATTGTGCAGCTTCAATAAGTTGGGAAAAGTAGAATATTCAAGGATTAGTAAATCTGTAGTGCCAAGAAACAGATTACTCTCGGTTATTTTAGATATTAAGTTGGAGGTAAGTCATGCGCCCAGACCAAAATATGTTTCGTTATGTTACGGCAAGGGTCCACGCAACATGAGAAGTAGAGAACAGTTAATTTCAAAGTTCGAATCCATTGAGATTCAATATTCTCTAAAATTCACATTCAGATCCATCAGCTTTTCTTTTCTTTATCATGTACACTCAAATTGTCGTTGGCACAAAACAACACCACAACTGCAGCGAGTAAACATAGGAGTAGCCCTGCACCAAAAGCAGTACAAATAATGGCAACCACATTGATGTTCCCCCCGCCCCCAATGTCAACACCTCCACCAAGAAGCCACTCCAAGTACGTCGTTTTTGCCATGAGCCACAGGCTCGCAC
Organism: Thalassiosira livingstoniorum; assembly: GCA_036939595.1. Lineage (NCBI taxonomy): Eukaryota > Bacillariophyta > Thalassiosirophyceae > Thalassiosirales > Thalassiosiraceae > Thalassiosira > Thalassiosira livingstoniorum. Next base: position 8,657 of record JALLOT010003406.1, on the reverse strand, counting down.
TCAACATCTCTTCTCCCATCCCCTGGTTTTGATACCCCTGCAACGCGTAGGATCTCATAATACTAGCGGATTGTAGACTCCCTTGATATCTAAAGATACGATCACTGTGAAGAAAAATAAGAGTAGGTAATTCACTGAAGAGATAGAAAGAAAAGGAAATCCCGAAATTAGCACAGATGGTGGTGGAAGCGAGTCAATGATCAAAATAGAGAGAAAAAATGCTCACGTTGTTGGAACGCCCAAACGTGCCATTAACATTTTGTTTTTTGTACCGTCCACTGTAACCAACATTATTTCTTTATCTCTCAATATCTGATCATTGGATAATTGGTTGAACTCATTCATTACTGCTTGGCCACCACTTCCGTCCATTTTGTTAAGATATTGCATATATTGTGGTTGTTGGTTGTCGCTTTTTGTGTTGGCATGGCAAAGTATGAGCATGCTTGGATATGTGAAAGCCTGTGAAGTAGTGCAACAGAAATAGCATCGTTAGTACCATAGATCTCAGGGTTTTATTTCGAAGTAGAACAACACCATCACATGACAGATGCAAAAGCTTGTTGTCAACCTGTAAGTCCAATAAGATCCTCTTACCTCACGAACACTATCAAATGTTTTATCGGTCAAAGAAATGATTTCTGCTCGGCAGTGATATGGAGTTGACATCAATGATACCAAAAACAATAAATGCATAAGCATCATGGGAAATGCTGCTACTTTTTGTCGCAATAGATAGCGCATCGAAACAATATGAAAACGGGCGGAAGGATGTTGGTCTGTCTTCATAATTGTATGATTTCGTTAAAATTTCTGGGCTCCCAAAGAAAAACTATTGCTGGTAAACACCAATGAATAGTTGAGGCAAGAAACGCAGTCGGCGGGGGCAGATGCAAGGTAGCACTTGCCCATCGGATTTAATATCTTGCAGTTTGAAATATACCAGCTAGCTGCAGTCCAAGTCCAGCATGAACAAGGGCATATTACGTGCAGGGTGCAGGTCGGGTTTGATGAATGTGGATGGCTTGCGTTTTGCGTTCGATATCATTGGGAGACCTGGGCACTGGGCACACCTCAGACGGGCACGTGGACACGTGCGTGGCTGGCAGGAAAGCATAAAAAATTTAAAAAATCGAAAGGTAAAGAAAAACGATCTTTTATTTTTCAAATAGGAACCAAGACAAAAAAAGAGATCAATTGGTAGAATCTTTTTATTTACCTTTGTACCCAGATAAAACCTCACCTCCACCAGTTGGTTGCTTGTTTTTTTGTCTATCGTCTATCGTCCTGTTTCGTCAGTCGTCGTTATTCTTCTCCGAGGTTTTGTGTTTTGTTGAGATGGTAAACGGTGAACGGGCAACGGGGTTGGAATGAACGGCCGATCAAACCCCCAATCAAATCAGAATCAAATTAGTGTCGGAATCTGCATCCCACGTCTGTTATTATCTAAATCCCACGAATACGTTTGTCTACCCACTACCCATCAAAATGGCGTTTTTAAAGTTTACCACATCTGTGGCATTGGCAGCTTTGGGTGCCGAAATTTTTGCAGCCAAGCCACCGTTGAATCTTGCTGCGGCATTTGCCCCTACCATCAATTCGAGGTTTCTATCTGCACCTCTTTTGGGTACTATCCAGCCATCAACATTCTCAAAGATCCAACGTTCAATAGCCCCTGAAATTTTGCCACCAACGCCAAAATTATTTTCTAGGATTGACAATGACGAAGACAATAACCAAACGGAGGAATACGAAGATCCAAAAGAAAGTCAACCAGCATTGTCAAATGAACTCAAGTCGCAGTCATCGTCAGAAACGTCAAATACCACTCCAATATTACAACGCTTTCTCAACCCACGCATTGACGACCCTGGCCTTCCAATAACTGATGCACTCCTCGCACAGATCGTTGCCCCGTCTCTCCAAATTTACTGGCTTTTGGTCTCTCAGGCACCATCACCTTCGTGGTTACAACCAATAAGTAACTCGCTTTTTCAAACTAGGGGGGCTCTATTGGCACCGACATTGATACATGGAGCAGGCCTAGCAGTTTGTTGGTTGGCCGGGGCATTGGCGGGAAGAATGTATGAGGGGGAGACATTTTTGTTGAAAGAAGAGAGCAAGCAGGATGAAAATACTGATTTATGGCGAACGATAAGCAGGTATGACACTCTTCTCTCCCGTCTGGTCCAAGCTGGTGCTTTTGCTACTGGCATATTGATTGTTTCTACTCAATTGGATCTAATGTTAGAATTCAAACGATATGTTCAAGTGGGTGAATCTGAAGAGACGGACTTGAGGCTGCTTGTGGCGATAGTAGAAGTTATTAATGATGTGTTCTTTGAGGCATTGGTGCTTGGATCGTGGCGCATTATACACTGCAATTTCATGAGCAATGCTGAAAACAGATGGAGACGATTTTGAATTATTTCGGATGACATCATTATTCATTATTATGTAAGTGAGCTTATTTGTGAGGCAACAGGCAACACCAATCGAACCGGGATGGAAAAGATAAAAGGCGCTATCAGAAGCCGTTAATGACAAGATCATTGGGTTGGTTTGGAGACGATTGGGAATTTTCTTTCAAAGATTCGGCAATATTCGTGGTCTTGATCAATTGCCCTGTGCTTAAACCTCTTTCAACACGTGCATCCTTTTCGGCACAAGCTGCGGCTCTTGTTTCAAATTTTTCGCCTTTGATGGTTTTGCCTATTTGGTTTCCTAATTTGGAGCTGTCGGCGGTACACGAGGTCCCTGCCGATGAGAGTTGCCGTCTTCCATGTCCTCTGGACTCTATTTTAAAAGTAGTATGGGAGCGAGAGATTTTGTGTTGGGGGATCGAAAAAATGCAGATGGGAGAAGAATAAGAAGTCAACACCGTAACTCTAAAACCTTTGTGTCTGTGATATACAATCTACTTGCCTAAGAATGGATGGATGCCTGCTTTGTTATTAACGGCATCAATTGGCATACTTCCATCTGGAAATTTGTTTGTCCTCCCATCTTCTTTTATGCTCTCGATGTCGCATTTGCCGGATGAGCTAGGCTGTCGTCCTTTTTGACGCATCGGGCGGTCGCAAGCCACGCACACAGTGACGTTTGCCGACAGAGGTCTCATTCTCCCAAATCGGGTGGAACAGGGGAGCAAAATTTGATCATGTTTCGAGAGCGCAGCATTTGTTGCATCAATTACACGGGCCAAGAAAATGGCTCTAGCTTCCCATCTCAATCCTGAACCACGATTTGTCTGGGATAGTGTTGAATCGCCCAGGTAAGACGCTCTCTCTAGTCCAGCTTCAATTTCGGCTTTCATTTCTTCTAGCAATGTTTTGCGGCGTTCAGTTATATCCTCTTCGGCATAAATCTGTTCTTCTGGATTTGTTCCCGCAATAAGTCGCAGCAAAGACTCGTGATCAGCTTGAAAAGCAATCCAAGATGCATAGTCGTGAGCAAACCCTGCAATCTCAGCAGGAATGTCGATTTCCTGCTCCTTTTTATGTTTCGATGCTTTTGTCTTCAAAACAGAGGTGGAAACCGTAGTCATTGTAGCAATCACATTGATTCCCGTGACATAATTTTTCTCCTTTGCAAGATTTTCATAAGCGTGTCCAACCTTCACGATTCGATCTATAGAGGTCTTCTGTATGCCCGGGTAGTGAATTTGATCTTGCATCTTTTGGTTCTCGAGATGAGATGCCTCTTGGAAATGAGAGAGTTCAGTCTTTGTCTCTTTCAATTCCTTCTCTAGCGATTCGCATTGGACTTGTGTTTGACCTAAAGTCACTTTCGTTTTCAGTAACTCTTCACCAAATCGATTCAATGCTTCACTCAGAGCATTGCGTTCTTCTTCGTGCCGCTTTTCACTCCTTTCGATGATTTGCTGGATATGCTTGATAGACTCGCTGCACTCTGCTTGGCCTTTCATAAGAGTTGATACATTTTCGATTGTTGTTTTAGCTTGACCTTCGAGAGCGCACAATCTTTCCTCCATGACTTCCTCGCGTTGGCATAGAATGTCCAACCGTTTCAGGTGACTTTCCTCGACATTTTTTAGATTGGATTTCGTGCTCTGAATGAGGTTGGTGAGCTCTTTGAGTTGAGAATGTATCGACGGCAACTCATTAGAGCATGAGTCTACGCGTTGGTTGATGGCGTGCTGAAATTCAAATGCAGTTGTCTCAACTTTTGCAATGGCCACATTCATTGTCTCTCGGATAGAAGATATCGTTGCTTCATTTTCGGAAGATAAATCTTCTCGCAGAGCTGCCATGTCGTTGGATTTGATGTTTTCAATTTCTTGCGCTAGCGCGTATGAAGCTCCGTGTGTGTCTTCTTTGAAAGAGTCAACGATTTCAGTAATCTTATACACGGTCTGTCGATGCCGTGGCTGCGATGGAGAGGTGACTTCGTCATCTTTGACACTATTATCACCATCTGTTTCTTTGTCGTAACTACATTTCAATTTGTCCATAATTGCCATGCGCCGCCATTTATTGAATGCAGACATCTTCGGAGCGGATAAATACGATCCCAAACGTTCGCATATTAAAGTCGACGCCTTTAACTTTTTCCTCTCAGATCTCCGATGCCAATCACGATAGCGAATCCACTTCTCAAAGCCGACTCGTTTCCTACGTGACATTATTTGAGTCAAGATCCTTCTCATAAACCTTTTTTGTGATACTTTTCCTTCTTCGTATTGAACCTGATGCTGCACCAGTTGCTTCCAACGAAAGAGACCTTTTTTGAGTGCATTCTGCTTCCAGTTCATGTAGTGCCTGTGAAAAAGAGTAAAGGCATTCTTCTGTTGCAATGAAACTAGGGTCTTTCCTTGAGCCTTGGCGGTGTTATCAAGAAATGTTGCTTTTCGAACCAAGGCTTCAACTTCCGACTGGATAGCGTCACGGAAGGCATTAAGATCGTACTCTCTTGCACATGAAGCGACACATTCCTCGAGTTTGGTTTGGCGCTGTTGAACCAACCCTTCCAAATCTTTGAACCACAGTTTTATGACTGAGAAATGTTGATTGGTATCGGTTTCCATTTCCTCTCTGAAATTTGATTTGAAATCTTGAAGATATTCATCCATTTGTTTTTGCTTCGTAGAAATAGACTGCTGGATCATTTGCAGCTGCTCAATGCTAACGGAGGATGTTAACTTTTGTCTTATATCTAGCAGATCCTCTTTCAATGACTTGAAGCAATCATCCATTTTCATCGAAGTTACCAGCCCCTCGTCACGTTGACGCTGGAGCTGTCGAATTCTGCCCCTGACCTCTGTCAAACCATTTATGAGCAAATTGTGGTTGGCAGATGCTGATTCCTCGGCACACTTGTGCTGAGCTGGTTCCACGAAAGATTTTCGTACTCCGTAGCATTCTTCAATGCTAGATAAGAAATCTTTGTCATCTTTTGGAGGCTCAAGATATGATCCACGGCTATCATTGTTTGATGCACAGGAGACACTCTCATCCAACTCTCTCGCAGATTCGAGGGCTACCCGAATCTTATTGATTTCGTTGCGAAGATCACACTGGGCATTTTCCACTTTGGGTAGTTTCGAAACTACGACATCGTGGTGTTTGAGCGTTTGAGTTATGTTGAGTAGTATTGTCTCAAGGGGAGTTGTGTCAACGTGCAACCCTCCCGAAGCTTTGATCTGTAGTATCAACGACGTTGCATCCATCTTGAACAATGATTGCGAAAGTCGTCTTCATTATCCAGGAATTTCTTTCGTTCCACTCATTTTAAGCTTAAAAAAATGGCAAAATCATTGACCTTTGCAATAGTTTCAACTTTGGAATTGACTGGCTTGTGGCAAGTTTTGCCGAGATAGAGGTATAGATGTTCCTCTGGCTTTTCCAGTGTGAATGCCCCGGACTAATTCGAATTCGAATTTGAAATTTGAAATTTGAGATGAACAAAAAATCCGGAACTTGAAAATGAATGAATGATTTATTTACATGCCTCAGTTTATGTTAATGTACCTCTGAAGATGACGATTCAAACGTCCAGGATGAGGATAGGCAATTTCGTCCGAACCCGTGCTTTTTCTTGCAAACTTTCAATGTCAATGCCACCATATTCGTATGTGATGTTCGTGCAATGTGATGGATATGATTGACCAACGCAGAACTGATTGAGTATTCAGTCAGCTTCAGCTCGCATAAAGAAACAAAACTGAGATTCGATCACATTTGATTGCATGATAAGTACAATACTATTCATTTCTTGTTTCTATTTCGTGAAAAACTCAAGCGAGAGTAGTCAACAAATAATTATTCAAATAATCATTATTAGTGCAATGCAGAATTGTTGTAGTAGATAATATGAAAATGATACGAGAAAAAATGTCCTTGTTATTTCTTCTCTTTGCTCATTCGCAACAGAAAAAATATCAGAATAACATTGAACACCAAAGAATGTGTTTTTCACAAGTAACATCTCTATTTCCAAAATCATTTTTCTGTTTGGGAAAATAATGTAAATATTATTTGTAACAAATACATCATATGAATAAGTAATGACAGTGATTATTTTATTGGTATTGGCTTGAACCTTTGTGACAACAACAAAATATTTTTGTTGAATAGGGATGTGCACAAATTATTCAAACCCTAGTAGAGGCTTCCATTTTTTATGCCAAAATTGAATATCTTTCAAACGTTTGGATATCCTACATAGAGGGAACATTTGCAAATATGAAGGAATTGGCACAGACAACATTATTTTGTACTTCCAATTGTGATAATTCAAAATAAACAATCCTCAGTCAAAGATATTGGTCTTTTATTGAGGCAGTGATTAGAATGAAGGGTTGACTGTAATTTTTGGCACTCTTGGGTTAATTTGCTTTTCAAATTCTGCACAAGTATGAGCAAGTGCAGAAGCAAAAGTGTTGTCTGAAAAAAATCTGTCACAATCAATACAAGAATAATTTTTCAATCCCTTCAGTGGAAAATAATTAATACAAAAAGGCAACAATTTTTTCAAACCATTTTAAAATACAGGGATTGTATACAATGTGATTTAAATAATAATCCACTCAAATATAATTTTTCTTGGTTGTTTGGAATGGAAAAGAGAGATGTGATAGTAATAGTAGGATCATCCTCCCAGGAATGTTACATCTCAGCCAATATTTGAGATACAGGTAGTAAGCTGAGTCCAGTTTTGAAAATATGTCATCAAAGAGAATAAGGTAAGAACCTGTTTTGGTGCAATGCTGAAATATTTTTCATTGTTGATGTTCATGTTGCCTTGTTCAAATTTACCTTCTTGCATGCTTATTTTGTATCTGATTCCAAAGGGGATACTATCCCAGTAATAAGTTTCACAAACAAAAATAAATTGTCATTTTTTTGCTATTAGCTCAACTAGAGGGTCAAAACAAGTAAACCAAATCCCACCTTTAGTAATCATAAAAATTCTGAAATGTGATTTTTGGTTCTTTTCCAATGAGGGTAACCATGCACATAGCAAAAACCACTTTTTGTCTAATTTTTGATATTGAATTGGATTGTACTAACTTTTTATATTTCTTAGGTCAGTGTCTGAAAAATTGTTGGACTTTGAATTGAAAAGCAGTGCAGTCTTTTTGACACCTTAGAATTAAACGAATGGCCTTTGCAGATCAATTAGTATATTTTCAAGGGGAGGCAACAAGCAATCAAAAAATATTATTGCCAGATCACCTTTTTGTTTAATATTGATATGGTTAAATACCATGATTTACTGTTTGTAACTAACATAGTATAAGATAAGTGAGTGCTAGTTATTAATGTATCTAGTTGACTGTTTAGTTTTTAAAAATACTTGTTCCAACTTTGATATAATTATCATTGTTACCTATATCCTCAATATTTCTCTTTATCTTTTATTCCTTGGTTGGATCTGTCACCTAATTATCCCTTGCATGTGGACTTGCTTTATTAATTGCATGGTTGTTTGCCATAATGATTATTTTTTTGGCAGACCACATACCATTTGTCATTCACAGATCCTCACATTCACATTTAGCTTGTCTAATTTGCACTGCTCAATATTTGATCCTTTCTTCTTGTTGTCTTTTGTCATTTTATTTGAGTCTCATTCTCAGCACCAGTTATCTGCATTTGATCCTTGATCTACATCCATGATCAGTTGATGAAAACTATGGTGCATGAAACATATTGAACCTATATTTATTTTTGTGTTGCTGTTCATTTATCTTACCCTAATTTGCTGTGTTAAGCAATTATTCTTTCTCATACTGTTGAGCCAACCAGTTTTTTACTCCACAAAACTCATCTTGTCTGCCCATTGCCTATCCTGCCACACATCACTCTTTGTTGCCTGTCTAAGATTGTAGCAAGCAGAAGCTCATTAATGTTACTTGGTTCATTGGTCAAGCAAAGTTATGTTGCTTCTTCTCACCTCTAGCTAGCTGTAGCCCTGTAGCTGGGACCATGGTGGCAGTCTAGTCAAGGAGGAGTTTAGTAGCACTGAGTAATTTTTTTGCCTGACACCCAGGCTTACATGGCTACTTTGTTAAATGGGGGGATTTCTGCCATAGGCCCAATTCCTGCATATTTAATTAATTAAAAATAGACCCAAAAACGCTTATTTTTGGATTTGCTACAAATGGGGTTTGTAGCTACTGCAATGAGTAAGCA
>JALLOT010003405.1:0-11315 GCA_036939595.1 Thalassiosira livingstoniorum | reverse complement strand
GGAATATTCACTCCATTGCTCGACGCCCAACAGAACCCAGCATCTTCCAGCAACTTCTTTCGTTCCATCGTCAAACACGACTTCCTCCTGGCGTTGTCGCCATCCAATAAAAGCTTGTACTGCGAACGCTGAGTGTTGATCCAATCGCTCAATACCTTTTCGAGTTTGGGCTTCTTGCCGCTGCTGCCGCCCAAGTCGGCCTGACGACAGCGATGGTAGTCTTTCCATTGGTAGAATCGTTCGAGCCATTTCTGTTCGTTGCGCGATGGCGTCGAAGAGGTTGTCGCCTGGAGTTGATTGGCGTTTTTTTCTTCCATTTTCTATCTGTGCTGGTGCATGGAAATGAATTGTGATGTTCAGTGTATGCTGTTGACGGTTGACCAAAAATTATGGCATCTCGAGTTTGTCATGCAACATAGTGCTAGGGGCACCGAGCACCGAGTGCATAGCATGACGGTCGGTAGTGTACAATAGTTTGGAGTGGGTACTAGGTAGAGATGGTGGTAGGTGTGGGCGGGGTCCATCCCTCTCACTCTTTCTTGTCATTTTTCTCTTCTATTGATAAAGTTACAATATCCCTCTAACTAATTCGAAAATACATTTTATTTTCAAAAGTAGTGGTTAAAAATTGCCAAATAAATATCAAGATAAACGTGGTACGTAGAATATGCTTGTCAGCAGTACTTATTCTATGGCTGGTAGTGGATTAATATAATATTATCTGTACATACCTAGGTATATACCTCTGTGGAGAGTACTACCAAATGTAAGCATGTAGGATGAGTACCAAAAAAAAAATTGCTGTGGGCTGTGGGCTGTGGGCCCCCGCCGAGTCACAAGATCATCTTTTTCATTTTCATTTTAATTTTTAATATGAAAATACAATGTAAGTATCGGGTTATTTTTGAGTCCATTTTCTTTTGGAAAATTGCAAGACGGATCGATGTTTGAGACTGCGGACTGGCGTGTGGCGCGAGGCGCGCCATGTTTTGGCGAAACAATTCCTCGTCTAAAAAATGATTATTTTTATTTTTCTGTAAAAAAACATCATTTTTCCCAGATATAATTAGCATGCACCACGACAATCCACATAAAAAAACAGCCCATAAATTCAAATGCAACAGCTGCAGACTGCAGACTTCATGAATGAAGTATTCTACATCACATGGAATCCACCCCCACCCTGTGTAAGGGAATCTTGGTTGGATTCATTAGACTGATTGGGATTTGTTCATACTTTATGAGGCAGATAATAATTTTTTGTCTGGTGGTGGACACAAATTTTAATTTGACTTTTTTATTTCAAAATATAGGGTGCTATCATCTTCAAGTTTTTGCTTTATTGAAACTGATATTTTTCTTAAACTTGAATTAGTGAATCAATTTCCATGTTTAAAAATGTGTCAATAATGTTATTTTTATTTGAATTCAAATATGGTACACAGATAATCATGGAATTATTCTTCAAAAGCATGTCAGCTTTCCAAGCATGTGAATAAAATATATTATTTTTTAAACAAAAATGAATAGTATCCTATGTCAATTTTGTGTTACAGTCCATTTGATTTTTGGTACAATTACTGATAGAAGCAAAAATTTCATTGCTTGAGCAATGTTCTTTGTCATCATTTTGAATCCATACTTTAATTTCTAAATTAGTACTCTCTAACAGATCATAGAAATAAATATATATTTTTTGCCTTAGAACATCTCAAAGTCAAAGATAGTTGATAATGTAGTGAACGGCTTGGCAATGATTGATATCTATGATGTCCATGTCATCTTTGATTGAGACATGTGTGCATCAAGCCTGCACCAGAGGCAAGTCAGATTTTGTTTGCGTACCTTCATCTTGGAGCTGTAACTTGAATTGTCCATTGACTCATTACCCTCACTGGATCCCTTTGCCTTGACCTAGGTTAGCCATTCTATAATTATCTTTGAAAAAAAATCACTAAAAGGTGGTTGCCCTCAATTAAAAAATCCGTGGGTACAGGCAAACTGGGAAAGTGTGGATAAATTATGGCAAATGATGGTAAATAAAGCTAAACATCAAAAATTATCATTAGTGTATATTTTTCTACTATGACATGATTTTTATCAAACAACAATGTTTTAGACTCATTTATGGTCAGTATATTGGATTTTTGAATCATTGAAATTACAGTTAAAGTGTATCAATATATGTAGATGCTTCAATACATTTGCTGAGTGCATGATAGATGGTAAATGGTGGAGATAAATTTGTCATTTACCATTGTAAATGGTTAGGATATTTTGTATTTACCTCTGGTTAAGGGCCAATGTCATACCCCAAGAATTTACTGTGTAAGAAATTACCCTTTACCATGTAATTTACCCAGTGAATACACTTCAAGTCTCAAAGTAGATCTTTGTTAGACTGATGGCTTGGGCTTAGACAAAAAACACAAAAACACCAGGTGAGTTTTTTTGATAAAATTTATTTAACACTTTGTGATGACACAAATATACTTACCAATTTTTAATATATTTCAAAATATATTATCAAGGTGTTTTTTCATTTATGAAAATTACTTATTTCCTTGTCTGTCCATTAATTTTCTCTGGTTAGTGAGAAAAAGAGGGTTTCCATGGGCAAGAGAAAACTAGGTTTTTGCTGTTTTGGGAAATCTCATGTTTCCCCTCCTGAGTTCTACAACAGTAAATACTCAGAACAGAATTGACGTGCCCATTTGGTATATTTTTTCTCAAAAATTGGATTTTCTCAAAATAATTTGTTGGAAAAAGTAAACATCGGGTTTGTGTTGGAACCACCAGTTACCCAAACTCATATCAAGGGCAAACAGAAGGCAAAATTACCAATAATAACACACAAAATGGACTAATAACATCCATATTACTCCATATTTTCCCTAAAAAACTTTCTTTTTCTTCAATACACCCCCTCAGAAAAATATATGGAACAAAAAATTCTCTCAAGTGAATTCATTTTTAATTTTCTTCAAACAAATTTACCCATTCTTTTTCACTAAATCCCTCACCACTAAAGGGAAACTTGAAAAAGAAAAACAAAACCTAGATGTAACACATACAGCCATTAAATCTGACCTAAGCTTTGATATCTACACATACATGCTGAAATCTTTCATTTGATGTTCTCACAAAAAGTGATGCTGAAAGTCTCACATGGAAAACAAGTAAGAATAAGATTCTTGAATAAGGAAAGGGGTTTTATCTCAAATTCTCTTTAAAAATCTTGAATATGGTTGATTTGATGAAAAAATCTCTCATTGGCAATCATTCCAGTTGAATAAGATTCATGTTTGAGTGTGTTAATCTTTCTTGCTCAAACTCTATAGCATTCTTCCTCCTATGCCCACACATATCCAGATCCCAATCCAAATATTTTTGAGTCAAATAGAATTCTTCCAACTCCATGTGGGATACAATGCTTGTTGTGAATATTGGTGTTGTTTGGGATTGGAGCATTTTTCATTTGAGGAAATGGATTATAATGGAATAGGGGAGATGTTGGCATAACAGGAGAGTGTGGTAGGGATATTGTAGTTTGTGTTGTAGTTTGTCTTCTTTGTGGTGTTTGAGGAGGGGAAGGAGAAGGAGATTTATTGATCCTTTTTGTCTTTCTTTTCTGCACAAAAATTCTTGTCTGCTCATAGTTGGATTGTTGTTGCATTCATGTTGCTTTCTGGAATAGTAGCTTGAGCCTAGTGCTCATTAATTTAGTGAAGTTATGTTTATTTAAGCCCAATGACTGTTTTTATTGTTAGCCATAGTAGGTAGATCATGATAGCAGCACTTAGGCTTAGGCTCTTTGGTAGAAATTACTGATTTGTACCCCAATGTTTGGTATCAAGTGCTAATTGTAGGAAAACTAACAAGATCCCTCTATGCATATCCACTAGATATTTTATTTTTTGTTTTGTCTTCTGCTTTTTGTAACATAAAAAATCATCTCAAGTGACCCATGAAATGCAATGAAGCCATTTGGGCTCTTGTGTAGGGGTTTATTCATCCCTGCTTTCTCTCTTCTCCCCACAAATCCTCTTGTCTATCCATGGTTGGTTTATTAATGCTTCTTTTGTGTCATAGTAGAAGATCAAGCCTAGTGCTTGTTGACATAGAGTGTGTGAGTGCTATCTGTAGTAACTAGACCTTGTTTGTGGCACTTAGGATCGTCTCGGAAAAAAGTTTTCTGTCCTGCAAATGAAAGGATGATAAACTGCTACATTTCAATGAACTCCATAAAATTCAAAGAAATACCATCTTTTTAAAGCCACGATGCTTTTAATATGAGCTTCCACTGTATTTTGTTCAATTGAATTGATTTTTACCATTGATATGTTGTTGCAAATCCGCTGACGAAAATCAGTGGGGAATTATTTCAGATTATCTACTATTACAGATTACAGGTAACACAATCCAGAATAATAGTGCAATTCCGAAATGTGTGAACCAAAATATGTTGCAATGGTTCACTTGACTAAATAAGTATGACAGAGTAAAAACAGATTACATACTTTCTTAAATGCATACATATTATGTTAAATTTACGGAAAGATGAAGTTGATTTTCGATATTCTTGTTGTTGGAATGTCAACTTAATGACTCCAATACAGAAGAGCGGCTAGCAAAAGATCGCCCCTTACTTCTTACTTTACTCCGTCCTTTCGGCTGCAATGCCCTATCACTCAAATCTGAATGCCGATTCCGAACGTCTCGTTTTGACGACTTTGAATGCCGAGGCGTCCTTGTCTTAGACGAGCTTCTTTCGATTTCTCTACCAAAATGACCATGCTTGGAAACGGAAGAACTGGTGCGTGAAGGAAGTGGTTGTCTTCTCTCGTTGTTTTCTTTTTGATGGTTATGTCGTTGTCTTTTCTTTGAATGCCAATCAATTGATTGAGCATCATCTGAGTCTTGCTCAGAATCATAGCTTCTCTTTGTACGCTTGACAAGATCACGGGTATTCCGTTTTACACTTCTGCTATACCTTTGTCTATCAGAGTCGACGGATTCATCATCAGAGCTGGGATGACGAAAACCTTCTCTTTCAGCCTGCTGCCTTGGTCGTCTGAGCTCCTGGTATGAGTTTCTTCTCCTGTTGTCTCTCAGCCTGTAATGATCTCCTAAAGATTGGCCCTCCTCTTCTGATTCCTCGTGAATAACTCGGGTAATTGTTTCTACCCGACGTCTTTTTCGTTTTTTCTTCCGGTTTGGAAGGTCGGGGATGTTTCGATGCCTGTGTGAGACGTAATTTTCTTGGTCTGAATCGTCTTGGTCTCTAAATTCATCGTGGTAATCGTATTCATATTTGCCCGGTTTCCTGTATTGTCTATGCCGAATCTTTCTCATTGAATGGGCATCACGTGAACTTGATGACTGGCTACGACCGTCATCGGAGCTTGACATCTCAGACTCGACTGATTGTTCAGACTGTAACGAGTCTTCATCAAAAGAGCGACTTGACGGATTCTGTGCAATCATGTCCTCATTTGCTCTCGTACCAAGAGTGTCATCAGGGGCTTGCAACCGGGCTTTGCGGCTTGTCTCTAACTGGTAGAGAAGTTCCCCCAACCTAACATCATCTTCAGTGTATGAAGCAGGCGTCTCGTACTCGCCAGAGGTCGCGTCGTGGGCAAAGTGCCCTGCTTGTTTTGGATTTGGAGTCGTTGCCATCATCGCTGAGTGTGTAGGTCCGTTAGCGCCTACATTGTTTGGAGTGGAAAACGTGTGGGTCAAGTCGGCACTTGTGTTGAAAGGGGGGGTGGACCAATCCATCATTCCTCGAAATGGCTTTCCGCCCATGCGCGAATATGCCTTATCGGCGTCTTCTTTCTTCAACTTCATTTTTCGCTCTAGGTCTTGCTTCATTAACGCAAGACGTCCATATTCAAGTTGCAGAGAAGTGCTGGAGCCAGATGGCGCATGGTTACTGCGAAGATTTTGGCTCCATTGAGAATCTACTTGCTCATTGTTTGAAGTGGGGGTGTAGTGGTTGTTGCTTCCTCTTCCCTCATAGTTGTATTCTCCATCCGAGTGAGACGAGGTAGACACAACTGATGACGACGGATCTTGGCTGAAATCGTCCCCGAGATTTTCACTACGGCCCTCTCGTTCTTTCTCTTCTACAAAGCTAGACATGCGTTTGGGTTTTTCATCAGGTTGCGGAGGGAACCCATTCAGTGTTTCACTTGCACGTTGTCGTGAAAGGAGCGATTGATCTGTTTGGTCTGCTCTGAACTCGCCCTTCTCAAATGGGTGACTATCGCCACCTTTAGTGATTCTTCCACTTTCATGATTATGATCATGGCCTAGGCCTTGAGCTCCTTTTTTCACCAGACCAGAAGATTTTTCTTTTCTGACCTCGTTTGCAAGGGCACTCTTATCGCCGCCAGCAGCTGTTGAAACTTTGAGATTGTTGATACCCTCCTCTCTTGAATGACTCGCATCTTCGTCATTGCTTTGATTGCCAATATTTTTCACGTGGCCAATGGCATCCTGAAGTTGGTCCAAGCACTCCGTTGCAACCTTGATAGTGTCACCCTCCGTGACACCAACATTCTTTGATTTTGACTCCATGCCCACTCGATACGGCAACGGAGACCACGATGACTCAATCTCACTCCCCGACTTGCCAGGATTTTTATTCGGCGTATCAACTCGCCCTGCGTTGCGTGACGAAAGACGCGAAAGAGAGCCATCGGCAACGAAGAAATCGTCTTCTTCGTCCTCGCTACCGTTTTCTGGAAGTTCGCCATCACCGAGAGGGCTAGCTACATCAGGACCTGCTCCGTGATCCGTGCTGTTGGGCGATTCCAGTCGATACCCAGTTGCTTGTCGCTTGCTCGACGGTATTTCAGGCTTTCCGTTTCCTTCATCCTCGCATGTTTGGGTTTCACTTTTGCTTTTGCTTGCGACATTATGTTCTTCCTTCCCGTTTTGCCCGGCCAATTCATTATTTTGTTCTTCCTCCCCGCCATGTTTACCGTTCGACTGAATTTTCTTGTGAGACTGATTCCCGTTCTGTCCATCAGGTTCTTCCAGTTGCGGCCGTTGTTTCTCGTCAATGTCTGTTTCCTGACTCTGACCCTGATTTCTAGTTTGGAGGTCCTTCCGTTTCGACTCCAACGAACCACTTCCCCCCTTAGTATTGGATCCACCCCTCCCTCTGCCATTCCCTTTGCTGTTGCTGACTTCTTCCTTGTCTCCAATTTGATTTTGATGCTCCACCAAATGCGTATTTGACGCCTGATTCCTTCGGCCGGGAACCGACTTTTTCGCCTTTTCGGACGTTCTCAAAGGCGGTTCCGCCAGACTCGGCTTAGTTGCATTTTTAGACTTGTTGGAAGTTTCCAGTGAATCTCCTTTCATCAACTCCAACACAGAGGAATGCTGCTGCTTCGAACGAGACTTTTTCGAAGACGACGACGAAGTCATTGTAGATTCCGACACTGCAACAGACGAAGGGGTAGTGACATTGCCCGTGGCCGAAAGTGAATCAATACGTGCAGATTCGGTATCCGCAGCTGAGGAAGCTGAGGAAGCTGAGGAATCTTCCCTCAGTTCTGTCGGCCCATATCTCGTTGTTTTTGACTTGTTACTTTTCACTGACATTGTTTCTGTTTTTACGTTAGTTGCTGATGTTGTTGCCAAAGATTCAAACGAAGTCGATAATTTTCCTAACGCACGCGTTTTTCTCGCAGAAGAGTCCAAATCAAGAGATTCGAGGGAGGAACGAAATTTTCTCTTTTTTCTAGAAGAAGCAATCGGCAGCAGAGTAGTCACTTCGTCTGTTGCCATGAAAGATTGATTTGATGCTTCCGCCAGCTTCGACTTGATGGACAGACATTTCTGTGTTTGCTTTAATTTTCTTGTCAATGAATGAGAGGAAGAGTTTGTGAAAGATGGGGTCGATTTTGAAACTGAAGTTGGAGTACTAGGAGGCGAAGAAGATAATGAAGCTAATGAAGATGGAACAGCGAATGAAGATTTGTTTGATTTTTGTGATTTAGGCGACTTTTGTGTCTGTAATAATTCTGGAGTGCTTCTTGATAATTTTGAAGAGTTTGTAGTAGAATTTATGAACGACTGTGGTGTGTTTGCCAACGAAGACGATGCCAAGGACGACGATACCAACGAAGAAGAAGTCCCAGTTCGATCGGGACTCAATAACAAAGCCCTCGGTTTTGGCAGCTGCTTCTCCCGAGAGGCAGGTGACAGCGACCGCGGAGATTTCTTAGTGGAAGATTTCTGCAACGGTGATGGAGGGGGGAATGGAAAAGACGGGTAGGAGACATGCTGCTCCTGCTTCTGCTGCTGAGTTTGTCGTCGTGGTTCGGAGGATAGAAGTGATGGAGGAGTTGAAGGATCTTTACTTTGAAGCGACGAGGATGACACTGCCCGGGCTCTGGCTCGAGGGGTTGATGGGATTGGTTCGCCTGTCGCGCGTGTTGATGAAGGATCGACATCCATTGGGGTAGACGGCGGCAGTGAGGTAGGCAGGGTGGGCGGCGTGGGCGGCGTGGGAGGTGTAGGCGGAGGCAACGATGACAACGAGTTGATCGACGTGAGGCTCTTGCGCCTCGTGACGTTCGTCCGACCCATGTTCCGACCCATGTTCCGACTGGTGCCGCTGGACTTCGGCCTGCCATCGCGATTTCGGTGGCGGACTCTTGTCATCGTGCTTGGCGGGGCTATTGGGCACTATCGGGTTACAGTGGCTTGCTGCCTGGGGGAGACAGCGTTCTGTTCACCATTGTGATTAAATCGTTGGGATTGGTGCAGTTAACAGCTCGGCTGGGCGCTGGGGGCAGGGGGCAGGGGTGAACCTCGATGTTATGTCATGGATTGTGTGTGCGTGAGCGTGTGGGGTTGTGCGATTGTGCGCTGATTGTGCGCCATCCTATGAAAATTGAAAATTTATTCCATACCTTTAAAATTTAAAACCATTTTAGGAAAGAACAAATTTTTTGGAAATACAATGAATAATGCAATGCTCTAAATTCTGTATCGACGCCATTGGCCATTATGGATACAAAATTTAAAGGTAATTGCTCTCTGACCTGTCAGCATCTTTTTGGTTCCCTCTCAGTACAAAAGAGTGCACCAAAGGTTATTGATATGGTACCTCTAGCTGATCGATAGTCATGCAGATATGGGTGGCAAGTTTTCATGAAATTCAAAGCACAAACTTATTGTACATTGATCAGATAGAGGGATCAGAAAAACAGAAAATAGAATTCTGGTTAGGGCAGGATAATGAATGGGGCAAGAAGGCAGAAAAAGATTGGCCTTGTGTGTTTGGTATCTTATCCAGGAGGGACAAACAGCATCATCCTTGAAATCTTTGATTTTCTTCTCATCTTTCAAGTACTCTGAACTTTTGATGAATCTTTGTCCTTCAGGAAATGGGCGTGGCTGGTCTGTGAAAGAAGAGGGTTGGGTGATTGTCGTTCTGTACAAATAATAATTTGGTTTGCAATGATCACTCGGTACAAAGAAAGTATGTTGCTTCCGGATGGGCAACACTTCAATTATCATACCAATAGACTGCTGAAGGGAGGAAACAGATTATTTCCTTTCTGGTTATTTCGCATAGTGGTGTTGATGCATATTTGAATACAAGTTAGGGTTAGGGTTAAGTAGAATCCAGTATTTCCAAGGCTTAGGACAAAATGTACATACAGGTTCCTTATTTTATTGCAGTTTTTCAAATTCAAGCATTCACATACATTTTGAGCCTCAAAAAATAAAATAAAATTTGCACAATTTATTGACTACCATATATACTACCTACTTGCTATTTAGTACCATACCTACCATAGTATTATTATTATCACTACTCATACTATTATTTTTCACTCTATGGCGACTGGCCAATGATAATTTAGAACATATCCGGACCACCACTGCTGACAACACCGCGACCGTCACCGCCAGACTGTGCCACTGACCCCCCTCCCAGCACTTACTCCAAAAAACAGCATTGTCACCATCTGAATTCAATGCAGCCATCACGATGCTCGGATGCCATCCTTCTGATCATCGTCACTAGGTAAATTCATATTTTTGATAGCATCAGCAGTGGTGGTGGCAGCAATATCAACAACATCAATTTCAGCTTCTGCATCTTTGGTAAAGACAGCAGTAGAGAAAATAGTGGTGGAGGCAACATCACTGGCGCAAAGTGAATGCAATTGCTTAGATTTGGTTGGGGCATTGTTGACAACCCATCCAATGCAGTGGGGGGGATGGAGGTGGTTGCCTATGAGGTATCTTGTGGTGACAGTTGTAGTGGTGGTGGCAGCAGTGTTGGGGGAAGTTGGGACGGAGGAGGAAGATGGGGAGTGATGCTGAGGGTGCCATCAACAGAGTGGATGATGAAGGTGGGGGAGACAGATGGCTGTGGCTCCATTGGCAATTAGGACTTGATGATGATTGGCATTGTTGGTGAGGTCACTGTCTTGCGCAGCCACTGCCATTGGAGATGGTGAAGCCTTCCTCCAAGCAGCCATTGTCATTGGATGGAGATGACACAACAATTGACAAGAGTGACAATGCCGCCAATATTAATTTTCCAGACAGTGTATTGTGACTCTGATAACAGGGGGTTGGGCATCATTGATCACGCCGTGGTTGTGGGTGGGTGACACTGGTGGTAAAAATGATTCCATCTTTGCTGGTCTTGTTGTTGGCAGAGATGGGGGTAAAGAAGGAGTTGGAAGGGGGAAGCACTATGTAGATGCAACAATTAACCATTTATGTGATGGAAATCAGAACCCAAGCTGATCAGATCAAATTTACATTTCTTCAATCTCTGAACTCGCGGTGTCTGAGAGTACATGGTTGGAATGCTGCCAACCAACCATCCTGCAACAATTTCATCAAAAATAAATCTTAACCACTTCACAATTACTTGGTCCTTTTGCATTCATTGGGACATCCTTATCTTCCTTTCACCTAAAATTCTAATAACAAAAATTAGTTATTTTTATCAGTATTTTAGCTACTTGTCAAAGACAATTGCAATGACATTGCCACCAAAAATGGCTCTCATCACACAAGCATTGAGAGTGATGATGCCATGGTACTATGTTATTCAATGTTTTTGTACTGTTTTGTGCTAGCTATTTTTATTACCTTGTGTTTGTGCTAGTTATTAAATTATCTAGCATTCTTTACTAGTTAAATGTTTGCTCATATGTTTTTTCATTAAGACTAAAATTATCTAGTGTTTTTTACTAGTGTTTTTTTGTAGTAGTACTACTTAATGGGTGGTAAGTACTTCTTATGCATTGCATAGTATGTAGTAC
>JALLOT010003404.1:0-11317 GCA_036939595.1 Thalassiosira livingstoniorum | reverse complement strand
CGAACTAATAAAAAAAAGTCCGAATCAATTGAAGCATTTTTGAGGTCAGGGGAGCGAAATGGAAAAACTCAGACTACGTACTCATTTGGGAACGTAAAATCGGACTACTATGTACTCATATGAGTACGCTAGGCCAGAAAGCAACAAGTTTCTAATAACTTGAGAGTCTCCATAGCTAAGGCCAACATGATGGACCATCACAGGACCAATTTCAGTAATGCCGCCAACTACATGAGTGTGCAAATAGCGGAGATCTTTCCCGAGAGAGTGGCGGATAAGAATAAATGATCATGGAGGAAAGTGTCAGAGGCAGGCCGTGGCAGGGGCTGTGGCAGAGGAGGAAGGGGACGTGGATAAGGACGTGGAAGGGGCCGAGGTGAAGGGCATCAGAATGATACGGCCAATAAAGGCCCAGTCTTTAATGGAATAGACTGTTCAGATTTCACGAGAAGCTTTGATTCAGAAGAATGGGATAAGATAGGGGGTCAAGGGCGCCGTTATGTTGTGGAGAAGCGACAGGCGTTCAAGAATGTGCATGGGTCGTCAACTGATAAGCGCAAGGTTAATGATTCAACAAGTCAAGCCGCGGCCAAGAAAATAGAAGATAGGCCTAATAAGGTATCAAAAGGAGGTGATAAATCAAAACATGACACTGGTGAGAAAGGTGGCAAGGCCGGGAGGGGTTTCATCTGTGGGAGGTTTGAGAAGGGGAAAGACGAAGATTAGTGGGTGACCAAGGGCGTAAGTCCATGGCCAAAGACCCGCCTATCTTTGTTGACTTTTCTCATGCTTCTCAATAATGCCTAACATTAGCATGCTCCTTATTTATCAATTACAGAATGACCGGCTTCTAATCTATAGATTAATTTGTGTTCTTAGGTCACTGGGTAAAAGCAATCAATTCAGGCTCCAGGCAATATAATAGACTAGCTAAAAAGGCAGCACGGGAACAAGCCAGCTAGGACAATTATTTGAGCCATCACCTGGCCAAATGTGAACTTGAAACGAGAACCGACACAATCTGCGCTGGCAATAACTTTAGAGTACTATGTTTCATGGGGAAGACTTGTGATGTCAGAGGGTTTCATCATTCTTATGACTCAATCCCCAATGTTTCCGTAGCAAGGGTCGCTACTGCATACCAAGATTCGACAGGGAGGGTTCATGTTTTAATCTTTAATGAAGTTTTTTACTTTGGGAACAGTATGGATCATTCTCTTATCAATCCAAATCAGATCAGGTTATTTGGAATAGAAGTGTCTGATGACCCATTTGATAGGAAATGGCGGTTTGGGATAAATACAGATCAACTGTTCATACCTTTCAAAACAGAAGGTTCAACCATTTATTTTGATACCTTTGTCCGGACCAACCAAGAGTTAGAAAGTTGTCCCCATGTGGAACTAACGGATGGAGAAATTGAATGGGATCCAGTAAATGTTCAGATGAGTGCAGATAGACCATGTGGGGACGATCTGTTCATTGCACAAGTCACACAGGATGCCTCTGAAAAATTCAGGGAAGGATGGACTTTCAAATCTGACCTAATTTTGGGATCTATCTCTGATTCCCTAGTTGAGTCTACAACGGCAAAACGTATGGTCAAACAAGTCTTAATCAACTCATCTAAATCAACATCAGTGTCTGAAGTTGCAATTAAAACCTGACATTTGGTAATAACTCCAGAACATTTGTGTCGTCATTGGAACATCGGCTTAGGCACTGCCAAAAAGACTTTACAAATTACCACTTAAAAAGGGATCAGAATGGCGGTCTACCCACTGCACAGGTGGTATCGGATCGATCATTTAAATATCCATCAATCGTACTTAGGTGGGCAGTGGTATCTAGACCACCTGCAGTCGAAGACCAAGTCAATTTGGCAATGTACTGGGGCTCGGGTATATACAAATGGCTCTTTCACGGAGGTTTACCCCATGGAGAAACGCTCTGACGATCCTCGTACTCTACAAGAATTCTCAGAGGATGTAGGAGTGCCAGGCCAACTGAAGAGTGACATGGCTCCAGAACTATGTGGTAGAGAGTGTGACTTCTTGAAGCTCGCACAAAAGAAAAGGATTAACCTTACTTATTCTGAGCCCGAATGTACCAATCAGATCTATAAGGTTGATCTTGAGATACGGGAACTCAAGAAACGCTGGCATAACAAGATGATGCAAAAGTCTATTCCTTGGCAAGTCTGGGATTTTGGACTAAAATATGCTGCAAAAATTATGCAGTTTCTTCCAAGGACAAGATCAGGCCGTTCTGGTTATGAAGAAGTCACGGGACACACCCCTGACATATCTGAATACGTTGACTTTGACTTTTGGGATTTAGTGTGGTATTTTCCACACAAACATCCTGGCTTAACTGAGCCCGATAAAGCCCTGGGACAGTGGTGTGGGGTTTCACACCATATCGGGAGCAATTTGTGCTATTGGATTATGCCCATGTCAGGAATACCAATTAGTGACACGTCAGTACAACATGTCACATTGGATGACTTGCTTTCCCCAGATATCCAACAGCAGATTGCAACATTTAATGAAGCTCTAAATGACCGCTTGGAGGATTCTAATTTTCAAATACCAATGAAGGAAGGGGCATTTTATCTTGATGATGAGGATGAGTTATTTCCCAGAGCAGATCCGGCATACGGGGACATGACCACAACTCTGACTGGTGACAACTAT
The DNA here is from genome assembly GCA_036939595.1 of Thalassiosira livingstoniorum. Lineage (NCBI taxonomy): Eukaryota > Bacillariophyta > Thalassiosirophyceae > Thalassiosirales > Thalassiosiraceae > Thalassiosira > Thalassiosira livingstoniorum. The sequence goes on along the minus strand of JALLOT010003404.1, from coordinate 8,621 downwards.
GGGCCTATGATCAAGGAGCCACGGTTGGAGGAGGAAGATATAGAATCATATGATAAATATATTGGTATGCGAGTGCGCCTGGATGATTCAAATGGTGGCGGGAATCTGGCCACTGTCAAAAGGCACGCAGTCGATGAATATGGCTGACCACTCGGCAAGCCACAGGCAAACCCATTACTTGACACACGAGAATACGAAATTGAATATGATGATGGCATGGTTGACAGGTATTATGCCAATGTCATAGCGGAGAATCTCTATGCACAGGTTGACTCCAAGGGAAGGGAATTTGTACTCATGAGAGAAATAGTCAACCATCAAAAGGACGGCAATGCCGTGACAATGAAAATGAATATGTCACCAAACCTAATGGCACTAAACAACCTAAGCAAACAACGACAGGGTGGAAGTTCTTGGTCAAATTGTTGGATGGCTCAACAGATTGGGTCACTCTGAAAGACTTGAAGGTCAGCAATCCAATTGAACTAGCCAGAAGAACCTGCCTTCAAGTGGTGGGTAGACTTCACTCTTTGAAAGAGGAACCAAATAATAGCCAAGACCAAAACAAAATACTGGTGTACGGCTCGTATATATGGCATATGCCTACCAAAATCAGTGCAGGAAGCTTTGCAGCTGGACAAATTGAACAGGAATGATTACTGGGAAGCAGCAATTAAGAAGGAGATGGGAAAGGCACAAGTGGCATACAGGGTGCATGAAGACCACATGTCTGAAGAGATTTGCAGGGGCAAAGGACTCATAGGCTACCAAGAGATTACATGCCACATAGTATTCAACATGAAAATGGACTTTACTTGCAAGGCGAGGTTTGTGGCAAATGGATCTACTACTGAAACACCTGTATCGCTAACTTACTCCAGCGTGGTGTCGCGTGACAGTGTAAAAATTGCACTGTTGATAGCCGCTCTGAATGATTTTGACCTCAGTGCTTGCAACATAGGTAATGCATACCTAAATGCACCCTGTCATGAAAAGATATGGTTTGTGATGGGAAAGGAGTGTGGTGAGCATCAGGAGAAGCCCACCGTGCTGGTTAGAGCATTATATGGCTTGAAGTCAAGTGGAGCAGCATGGAGGGCCATGTTTGCAAACTTCGTGAGGCAGGATCTACAGTTTGTCCCAACTGTGGTAGACCCGGACGTCTATATTTGAAAGAATGTGACACCAAATGGGGAGAAGTATCATGAGATGCTTCTGATATATGTCAACGACTGTTTGGTTGTAAGTCACGGTCCTGATAAAGTGATGGAGAAAATAGGCAAAGAATTTGAAATTAAAGGGAATGAGTATGGCACACCATATAGATATTTAGGGGCTGGGACAGAAAAGTTCCAATTTCAAGATGGTACACAGGCTTGGAGTATGAAAAGTGATCAATACGTTAAGGTGGCAGTAGAAACGGTCAAGGTTATAAAATTATGCTACGCATAGACCTGGTCTTTGTTTTGCTCCTACAGGAACAGCAACAGCAACGGGGCCATGAAAACATCTACTAACCACTAGTAGGGAATTGGTTCAGACTAAGCCAACCTCCACAACTACTATTTGTATCTAACAGTCCTTTTATACCGCAGTCCTCTCTCACCTGTCATAATAGGGTGTACCTCAAAATGCAACTCAGCTTGTTCATTCTCATGTGGTGGGGAAATTGCACTAACTCTAGCACCCCTCAAGGCATCACAAACAGTTGTCCTATCACCTTCTCTTACCCTCAGACGCACACTTTGACGACAATCCCTCGACCTACAGGCAGCAGCTGCACAAGCAGCCTGAACCTCAGCGATCCAATATTCCCTGTCAGCAACAGGGCCACTACCAAGACACTCGAAGTCAACTTCCAGCAAGCCTCTATCTTCCTCCAGTAACTCGTCCGGGTCTAACGTCATCAGCTCCTGCACTTGCCAAAAGATAGTCTCTTGCTCAGCCGCCGACCAATCACCCTCAATGGACTGATGAATGACTTGATTTCTGAAACACCATTGCTTGTGTGTGATTTCTAAAATCTTCCCAATCAGGGACGTAGCCCACTTGTGAGCACTGCCCCTACGAATATTGACCTCAAGATCATCCGCTCTGCTTTGCAAGAACAGCTGGGACAACCGTCCTTCCATGAATGAGGTCCAGACCAGAGCATCCTGTTCCTTAGCCAAAGTAAAAAAGGGCAAGGATAACAGGAGACACTTTACCATAGTTTTCAGACCATGACCTTTAATATATTTGATAATAGTGTCAGTGAGCTGGCAATGTGTCTTGGATTTAATAAGCCACGCTCGCAACTCTCCCACCAATTGGAGGAACATCTTGACCTGAAGAGGATCACGTCATTGTAGAATGTGTTCTGTAAATTCATCAATCTTTCCACAACTCGGACACACATTTTGTACCAACAAATCAAAGCGGGCGATGTGGCGATTGGTGCCACAGCAATGATTGACATGTTTTGTGAGCCATGCTGAGAAGCAATCACCAAATTTCTTCAGGGTCAACCCAAGGCCATCCCAATCAACCAGTGCAAAATGATGAGAGTGAACAATATTTTTATCATGGAAGACTTCTCTGGCAACCTTGGATCCCCAGTTATGATAGATTGGGCCAGAGGGAGGGCCAGTACAGAGTTGAGAACCCACTGTAATCAAAATCTGTTGGAAGGGAAAGGAAGACTCAATAAACACTCCAGTCCTTAGGGCGAGAACCAATGCATCCTTTGCTAAGGCATCGCACAGACTATTCTGTTGTTGTGCATGAGACATTTGACTCCAACGAAGTATCTTATCTAAATGGCTATTGACATAAATGTGTGACGAGCCACACGGGAGTTTAGCCAGAGTACTCTTCAGTGAACGGAGCACATCAACCTGTGCTTGTTGTTCTTTTAAAGGTCTGGAGCAGCTGTTGCCATGCACATTTGCCGCCATATTGTCACACTCAAGGACAGGTACATTGTACTGCAGCATCAAATCGGATTTAGTAGCAGCATACAACATCAACGCGATGAAAAGCTTTCCCAAGAGTTCACCCCAAAAATTGTCAGCTGAAGTAATGCAAACAACAACCGTGCCATAGCACCATTGAGAAGTAGTAGCACATTCCATAATAAAGGAGCCTGAGCAGACATTGAGTGCCAACTTCTGCATATACGAGCCATCACTTCCCATTTCCAAAGAGCCACTCAGCAGGGCCTCACGTATCCAGGAGCCGTCCCCATCACAGTGAAAGTCATGCCACAGAGTCTGATTGGGAAGTGAATGAAGCACTTCCATGAAAGAAGATGGGACTTGAAGTGAACCTGGCATCCTTGCAGTAGAAAACAGTGTAACCTCCATCAATCGTAGCTCGTGAACCAAAGCATAACAGTCCACCTCTGGTTTAGTTGACACCAAAGAGACCCATGTATAAGTCATTGTGGAGCGCCGAGTAATACCTCCAGCACTGGAATGAAAGACATCAAACCATCCATTGTCCTGCAAGAACACCAGCTGGTTGGTATTGGTGGCATAAGTCCATGACTGTTCACGATGAGGTGGGTGTATAAAATTACCCAAAGGGTGTTCCAGTGAATGAGTAGAACCAGCTAATGCTAGAAGTCCCAACCTCCACCAACGAAAGTCAGTTGACGATGGTTCCTCATAGGGGAACTTCCACTGGCTTGAGCCAGCATCCTTCGTCCACAGCGAAGAGCAAAAGGAGACTCCATCACACTGAGTAGGATCAGATAGAAACACCACTTTCTTAAAACGCCAAACACAATTGAAGGACCGTAGAGTAGGCTTGGAGAGAACCTCAAGGTCCACCAGCTGCTGCATAATGTAAACATCATCCTCCCGGGGAAGATACATCTCAGCGTCAGAGAGAACAATAGTGATGTCAAACAAGGAGAGGAGTTCCCACAGATTAAGGAACCAAGTATCCGTGCCAAAAAAGCCAAAACGTGAGAAGGAAAGCGAGAGAAGCTGACCACCCATCCCTACATCCATTTGAATTGCTTCCCAGGCAATACGAAGCATCCCCGTAGTAGTGCTGGTAAACCCCCAGTGACAAGCTAAAATATCCATCTTTGCTAGTGTTACCTCAATATTAAAATGAGGAAGAGCCAAGCCTTGAAACTGTTTAGGCAGGGTCCGGAACTCCTTGCGAATGTTACGATTAACCCCCAATAAAGGAAGGAGTTTGAAATAGACTGTATCCATCTCCTTATCCATAACCTTTGGAGGTACAGAAATAGCTGCAAAACCATAACGGATCGACCAAAATAGTTGGGCACGAAAGCTCAGCCAATGATCACGATGCTGAAGAGGTCTATTCTGCATATGTTTGATCCAACATAAGACTTTTTATGCACCCTTTCCTCCAAGTGCACCAAAAAGTCTCCAGAGGGACAGAAGTAAACACCAAGAGATTTTGTGGGATTGTTAATTGCCTTAATCTTCACAGGTTTGCTTGTGCCATCAGGCTGCAAAATGTTGATCGTGTCCTGAGGGAGAGCTTGTGGTGATTTAACATAGGGTTTGCCATTCTTGAAACCCCATGCAATCACATACGCATAGCATTTCTTGGCCTTCAAGAATCCACCTGTGGCCTGAACAAACCATGCCCAACCATCAACCGCATCTTGGACCCCACGAATGAGGACAATCTCTTCCATTGCGCAATCCTCAAAGTAATGCAGGAGGTCTGTATCATCAACAAACACAATCGCTGCAATCTAGAGGGAAAAGGCAGACCAAGCTGCAGAAAGGTGGGCGCCATGACCTTGGTCCGGACTTACTTGCTGAGGAGGGTAGGGAATTGAAGACAGGAAAGAGGCCTCACAAGGGACCTCTCCCGCAAGGATACCAACCTGAGCTGGACACTACTCCAGAATGTTCCCCTGAAGGAACCACGTGGTTTCAGCAAATCATAGGTATTCTCAGGTGGGCCGTGGAGTTGGGAAGGATTGACATCTTGACAGAGGTGTCAATATTGTCACAATATCAAGCCAATCCAAGGGAAGGCCATCTAGAGGCAGTATATTTGATAGTGCATTTTCTATCAAAGAATCCATTTAAGAGAATTGTCTTTGATCCAGTAAGACCAGAGGTCGACAAGGATAGGTTCAAAAAGGATGCCAATTAGACGGAGTTTTATGGGAACATAACAGAGGAGGATCTGCTACATATGCTGGAGCCACTTAGGAAGTCCGTTCGAATCACACAGTTTATCAATTTGGACCACGCCAGTAATGTGGTAACCAGACGTTCACATTCTGGTATATTTCTGTTTATTAACAATGCTCTTATTGTTTTTTAAAGCAAAAGACAAAATACAGTTGAATCCAGCACCTTTGGTTCAGAGCTGGTGACCGCACAAATAGCAAGAGATATGGGTGTGGCAATGAGGATTAAGTTGAAGATGTTCGGAGTACCAATCGATGGTCCCAATGATGTATATTGTGATGACAATGGAGTTGTCAAAAATACTAGCATTCCACAATCAACCTTATCAAAGAACATAACTCAATTAACTTTCACATTGTAATGGAGGCAGTAGCGGCTGGGATAATGCAGACAGCAAAAGAAAACACATTAACTAACTTGGATGATGCATTGACTAAACTGATGGCATATTCGAGGAAACAATTCTTGTTGGGTGGATTAATGTATGACTATTAGGGAGATGGTGGATTGGAAACAAAGGAAGAAGGTAAGTAGGGGTGCAATCCTTCCGTCTTTGCGGGGACTGTTTGAATAATGATAATACGAGGGAGTATCACTCACTTGGTGAGATGACACTCCCAAAGGCTGAGTAATACTATATAGTAGTAGATAAGCACTAGTATGTGCTCATAATATGAGATATTACACTGAAAACATGAGAGTAGAAATAGATGATGAAACAATCGCCTTAACTTTTATACTAACGGAGATGGTGCAACCAAAGGTTTGGATACAACAGATATTAAATGTAACCATAGTTGAAAATGCATGTGGCAATACCTCTGTAAACAAGAACCAATAAAGTTTTTTTTCTAATTTATTGATCTGAATCCTCACAGTCCATTGCTTTTGTTGTGTGAAGGTCAATTTATTAAAGTAGCCAATGCTGGTTACTGGTGAGTGCCTACAGAAAAGCCATAAGGTCACGAAAATGGAACAAAATGAGAGTACAATAAATAACATACACAACTCCAGAGACAGATTCTACCCATGGTGTGTCACCATCATCGCTCTTGGCAACCAAAGTCTTGAAATCTGAAAACTTCTCAAGTTTCTTCTTGGTGAGATAAGTTGCTATCTGTGTAAGACAACAACATGGTGGTTATGGATCATGAATTTTCTAAGTTATTATTATTATCAAAAAGAGGTTGCCGGTTTTTAAAAAGTAGTACTTACAAAAATCATAAGTGTTACTTTCAAAAGTACCAGTCTTCTTGCAATAATTAATGCATTACTTACATTTTGACCATCTATTGCTTACAGAGCAAAGTTAAACATTATTAACAGAAAGACTATTACTTATGCTGTCATAAGTAACAAGTTTTTTTACTGTTTCTTGCATTAACATTTTAAGAGTGTATTTGTACCACACCTGTTTAAAATAAAGTTTATTTAGTACATGCCTTTTGAAAAATAGCTTTATTTAGTATACACTCTGTCACAAATAAGCTTTATTTAGTACATACTTTATTATTAATAAACTTTAATTGTAGACCATTTGGTTCTGAATAAATGTTTACTTGTTTTATGGAATCTCCCACTAACGCCATGACAAAGGTATGTCACCTCAGAAAATTTACCCCCGAAATGTGGCATTATGTCAAAATCTAGGACCTTGGTGGAGTCCCAATCTCTGACTTTTCTTCAGTGCTGCCAAAAACAATTATGGTACTAAAGTCAGTGCCACATTTGGTAATTGTTGCAGTGCCAGTAATGGGGGGTTAACTCAGTTTGAGGGAGGTAGAGATGAGATTATGCTATTGATGAAAATGCATGATGAAGTAAATAGTAGTTATAGTAGTTGTAACAATTAGAATAGAAAATGGGTTGGTATGTTCATTAGAAAATATTTCTTCTGTCCAGTGATGCCGTTATTACCACAGAGGTAGCAGAGTGTGGGTGCAAGTTGCTGGATTCTTAGATTCCCAGGCTGTGGAGGCCAGACAGACCATGGCAGACACACGCGCATCAGCGCGCATGGAGTGGCAGTTGGTACATCATAGGCAACCAACTGCCACTCACTCATGCTTGTACATAGCAAGCATTGGCACTTTACTCAGATAGCACATTATATTAAACATTAGTCCATGACCTTATCATTGTTAGTGACACTGTGCTATGTTTAGCAGTCATGCCTTGAGGCGAAAACAAAGGCATTAAGGCCGATAAATCATTGTGGCAACATGATGTTGCAAACTGACATTGAGGACCAACTTAAACCATGGCCGGCTACAAAAATTCACGACCAACCGACTTTGGAGAAGGTGGATTTGTTGCAGGAATAACTAGCCAAGTTGGCAACCTTAATCAAGACCTTGTAATTCAAGGAAGGAAAGGAGTACAATCATTTAGCCATCATCGTATTGGAAAGTGAATATAAAACCATCATAGTAGGGGATGATGCATGGGTATACCAAGCACCGACAGACCCAGTAGCTCATCATGTGGACTTAACACGGCACACACCAGAGGCACAGTTGGAGGTTCTTTGGAAGGAAAATGAAAAACTAGTCAAGGAATATCAATCATTTTTGGGAGTAGAAAATGCACTTCATGACAAAATGATCAAAGCAGTGGAATACAAACACATTGCAGTGTTGGATTTGAAATATGTTGGGTTTTCTGGCTCAACACCATTGGAAATGATCGACCATATCAGGAAGGAATGCTGCAATGTCACTACGAAGGATAAGACAGACCTTTGCCAAAAACTGCAGGAGCTGTGGGACCACACCCAAAATATTACAATTTACTTTCGCAACATTGAAGATGTGGAGACAAAAATGAAGGGATGGAAGCTTAAAGTGGACGAATATGAGAAAGTACTACTGGCAGTTGCGGAGATGTACCGCAGTAAACTCTTTGGTGAGAAAGAGATGTTGACTTAGGAGAATAAGGATGATGATGATAAGAAGTGGAGTAAGGTTAAAAAGTACTTTGGGGATCTCTATAAAGACAAAAAGAGGTACAGTATGGCAAAAGCCAAAGCCTAGGTTACAAGAGTGTCAATCAATTGGAAGAGGAGAACAAAGCCAATGCAGAAGAGCTGAGGAATTTCCTGGAAGGATTGGTGGGGATAGCTAGACTCGACAGAGAGCAACTTCAACAAATGTCAACCACCAATGAAACAATGGCACAACTTACTCAAACTCTTACTGAACAGATGAAAGTTGCCCAAGATCAGAACCAAGAATTGTTCAAGCAAAATGGTGAATTAATCAGGCTACTGAAGGAGAAAGGGGTTGAGGCACCAAAGGCAGCTGCACCTCCATTGAAACAGAGAGAAAAGAGAATGTGTAAACACTGCAAATGTGAAGTGTTGCATGCACCTCAGAATGTTTTGAGTTGGAGGAAAACAAAGATAAGAGGCCGGCTAATTGGGTGTCAGTCCTCTGACATGAGACAGGG
>JALLOT010003403.1:0-11320 GCA_036939595.1 Thalassiosira livingstoniorum | reverse complement strand
ACAAATTTCAATTAGTATTATTTTGAAATTCAAAATTTTGCTCGATCGCTGAAATTGCTAGAACAAAGAAAAAAAACATTTTAGTGATATTCGGATTCTTCCTGATGTTGCACAACTCGTAGAAATATGTTTTTACACAGGATGTACCCAACACCGTGGAAGTTTTGTCTTGTTTGATGTTTTTCTGAAAGATCATGAATTTGGGCAAATCATACCCTACCAGTAAGCATCAAAATCATCATAAACTATAAGCATACTTATAGTGAGTATTTTGATAGTTCTATAAGATTCTGCCACACCATGATTAGCATAAATAGTTTGCCTAATAAATTTCATCCCAATAATCATGGCCCATTGACATCTATCAACACTCAAAAAATATTTTATTTTTGGGATTCACCTCATTTTCTACATACCAGAATGGATTTTGAAATAGTGGTAGTGCAATGTGTTGGGTTTCTAAATGCAAGATCAAAGGGAACACTAATATCCATTCAAATCCAAAAAATATGTTGAAATTAGTTGAGATGAATATTTGAATACCAGATGATTTTATTTTCTAATGATTATCATTGGTACAGATATTTTCAATTGAAACAAACTCTAAATATTAGGTCATGGAGAATGAATGCGGGCTCACTACATTTGAAAATAAAGTGATTTTATAGAGAAATTTTGATAAAAAAGTAAAAGTGGGGCAATGATATTGGGAGACCATAACTAATCTAAACCAAAAACTAATGTTGATACTGAATATCAAGCTTTGCCAACTTTTCTTCTTACAATTGTTAGATATATTTGAAATAAAATTTACTCTTTTAAGACAGATAGCAAATGAACAGAGTGTATACATTTTTTGAATTGAATGGGAATAATGAAGGTACCAAAAGGATTAATATTTTCAGAGTTAAAACACAAATAGGATATTCACATATGCTTCACAGGAACAGAAAAATCATTTCTTCCACAAAGAACATCATTTACCATTCCATTACAGTATTGCATAGAAAATGGTAATCTGAATGATATCTTATAGTTTCATTAAAGAAAAATATTCATCTCCATTCTCTTTGGATAATCAATATCTACAATTTTAGCCTCAACATAGCTAGACTTAAGATTCTTGAGTGATGACACCAAACCTTTTTTTGAGAGAATCTTATTTTTTTGTGTCTTAGAACATGGGAGGCCAAATGAACACTAAAATATTTCTCTCTATGTCTGAACCTTTTTAACAATGCTCAATACAAACAATATATCCATTTTAAAGTTCAGAGGTCTGATTAATTTCCCCTGAAATGAAACAGCAGTATGACATTAGTTAAAAAATAATGTTATCTTGGTGGCCATTGATGTTTTTGATTGAAAATATTCCACAATCTGGACTTAAATAGTGAGCAGCATTTGTACAAACAGAGTTTTGTTATGAAAGTTTTGAATCCCCTAATAGTTTACCTAACAACATTAATGAAGTTGAACTATTACTCTTTAAAAAACTGAAATAATTCTGGATGACATCATAAAAGTGACATCATTTACTGGCATTTTGTGTTTATCAACACATGAATAAATTTCTACATACATGTCACACCTCATATTAGTTACTTATTCCTTGATCAAATCATGTAGATGGAATGGGTCTGGCCAAGCTGATAAAAATATTCTCTGCATGTACATGCTGTACCATGGTACCCACTTATGATTCGTGATGGAAGACTTTTAAAGACCAAAGGTCCAGCAAATGTCCAAAATTACATACTTCTTCAATTTTTGGATTTTTGGTAGAATTGTACCTATATATCAGCTCAACAATGGTTCAGCTTTCAACAATGCACTTGAACAGAGGCAGAGTTATTGAATTTTTAGAGAACACTTTGGTCATATCATATTATTAGATAGTAGGAGGAAAATCTTTAGAGCAGTTTTTTTCCAAAAAATAGTGTGAACCCTGAGTTGATCCACCTAAGTACTTACTAACTGGACGTATGCATACGCTAATCGGGCTCTTTCATTAGAGGAGATTTTAATTACTTAATCCTTTTTAATATTTCAAAATTTACCTGAGCCCTTTCTCAACCACACAAAAAACCAAAATATGGTATTGTACCATATGGTATGGTACCATATAGTAGTACTTACCATCCTCATTCTACTTACCGTCCACAAAACTAAACCCACAAAGCAGCACAAAACAATTTCAGTATCGAACCAGCACATTCAACACAATGGCGCAGCCTGCCCCTGCCCATCCATCAATGGCTCTGCTAACGAATTGACAGCGAAGATGAAGTCCAGGTACTGACCTCTCTTCGTGCTTGCGTGATTACAGTACATCCTTCCCTCCCGCCCCGAAAAAGGTCAAAAGCATCTTTTCACCATCCATCATTTTTTTGAAACTTGGAACTCCTACTGAGGATATAATATTTCACAACTTTTGGACAGCAACGAAACGCACTGATTCAATAAAGTGTCAATCTTTCTCATAAATATTGCAGCCTTTGCAATCTAGAGTATCTATTGCTATGGATGTATCAACTTCGAAAGAACTCCTTTTACTTCACCCAGAGTTGTGCTTCTGAAAAAATGAACATTTCACACATTGATAGCCACAAATGTACTGTAAACCCTATCAAAGATACTGACAGCAGTAAAGCTCCTTCAGTGTGTTAAGTCCAAAATTGTTGTCAAATAAATGTATGGGGTATGGGATGCAGAAGGGCCAAGAGATGTGATAGGAGCAATGATTGAATAAGTAGTATGAAAAGATCCCTTCAGCTTACTTACAAGGCACATTTCACATTAATTTTTCCAATGAAAATGTNATACCTTCAACAATGACAACGGTATCAAAACCAGCTGCCCTTGGTCCTTCGAAAGTGAAAACTACTTCACTATTTGCAGCGAAAAGCCCTAGAAATCTGATTGAATCATCACCGAAAATGCCTAGAGAAACGTGTCCAGGTGCAAAGTCAACCTTAGGCGGGGAGAGACAAAAAACTTCACAAACTGATCACAGGGACCCAAAGAAATCATTAGATGTATCAGGAGCTGAAGTCCCATCTTCAAAGGAATCAAATGTGAAAAATGGGAAGAATGACTTGATTTGCCATTCCACAGTTCCAGTGGCATCAGTGGCATCATTACAAACAACACCGGCACAAGCATCAATGAAAGTAACTTTGCTTCCAGCAACCACCCCGTCAACATCAGTCCAAACATCAAGAATTGAAGCATCATCACCAGTTGAAAAGTCACAACGAGATTGGCACCTGGAAATTCTCTGTGGATTATTTTTAAGGAGTGACGAGCAGGAATTGGAATGGTTGGAGAATCAAGTAAATCCAAACATGGAGGAGAAACACGTTGACAAACGACCACTTTTTTGCCCTGATTTTTGGGGTGCAGCATCAAGCAATAACAGCTCAAATCTATTGGTTGCAAGATCTTCTCAAGAGGATCAAGAAACAAAATCCTCAAATAATTCCTTCATCAGATGTGACAACGAAATTACAGGCAAAGGGGAGGGGATTGGGAGAAAATCGAGCCAGGAGGAGTACTGTTCGAGGAAATGTAATTTCGAAAATGGTGTTTCTTTATCGAAGGTCCAAGTGAACACTTTTTCTAAAAAGCCACCGCACGAAGAGCATCCCACGGAAGAAAAGCATTCTCACAGCTATAAAAATTATCAACTAGATCAATCGCATCCATCACAAGCAAACCAACTGATACAACCGCGACAGCCACAAGCCCATGTTAATTCTCTTAAAAGTGTAGATCCAATCATCACCACACTGTCACCACCCGCTTTTTCATCATATCTATTTCATAACAATTCAAAAACTTCTTCCAATAAAATCATATCCGAGGTTTCACAATTTTCACTCCTTCATAGTCCACTGAATCATTGTATTGATCAAACGGTACTCTCTTTGATCCCAATCGCACTTCTCGACCTTCTTCCTGCTTCCTCTTCTGAAAATATGCTATCATCATTCAAATCGCTAGAAAATAATCACTCTTCAAACTTGTCATTCTGCAAAGATATTGCACCTGCACCCGAAATTGCTACACTTCATGGAACTGCTGCTTCTGTTGCCAATGCTAGAAGTGGAGATGGTGTATTGAATGGTGCCAGCCTTGGTACTCAAGGCACGCAATTGAAAGTAGATTCGTTGGCAGATGTCAATGGGATCAGCAAAGTTCTAGAACCAAGTCAAAGTGTGATTCCAGAAGTTGGTAGTAAATCAAATGGCTCACAATTTATCACTTGTGGGGGGTCGGGAAAAAATGCAGATGGAAGTGACAGGCAATTCAATAAAAAAAGACCAATCGAAGAAGCAGATCCTTTCGCTGGTACAATTGGGATTTTGGCCGCCAGACCAACGAAAAAAACTGCCAGCAGTCCTCCTAGAGTTACAGTTGATAGAAATGGATCCAATGTTGCAAAAATGACGGATGAACAATTGGAATTAAAGGAAGTAATGCATGGGTTGCACTCCCAAAACAACGGCGAAAAGGGCTTTGCGATGGAGATGAATCTATCAGAAAACAGAACTACAAATGAAAAGAAAGAAACATTGGGTCGTGACTTGGGAAATCCTCTGACAGTGCCTCCATCTTGGAGTCGATCAAATTTTACTTCATTGACATTGCGTCAATTAGAACGAAAGATACTTGAATCCATTGCAAATAAAACGGGGGACGCGGTCGAGTCACTGGCCAGAGAAAATGAAAGCCCTGACCCGCCATGGAATTTGAACTCTACTAACTGGTTATCAAACTCTGCCACGGAGAAAAAGAAAACCGATGAAACGGGAAAAGAAAATTCACCCAAACAACCGGAAAATACACCTGCACCTGCCACGAAAGTATTCGATGTTTTATCACTTGTGTATAATGAGTGCTCCCTTTCTGCAATGGCAAATTGGGCAATGATGGATTTTCCCATGCAACCGGGTGGTATCTCTCACAGCAAGCGGAACCAATCGCCTCAGAAAAATAGGCAGTCGTGGGAAAATTACAAGCGAGAACATGAAAAGACACGATCCATGAACTTTTCTAAATATGTAATGCAAGTTCCATTCTCTGATTTTCGTAGGTGCTGTGTGTGTGGCAAGTTTGGTCACTATGAAGTGGAATGTAATTTATTGATGGAACAGGAGGAGTGCGAAACATATAATAAGGAGATTGGAAAAGACATTAGAAGCAATCGCTTGCGATCGAGGAAGGAGATAGCGAGGGAACACGCAGGACAGCTTATGCTTGATAAAGATATCAAGGGAAAAATATTATCGTCATTGTCAAAAGAAGTCCGTGTTCAAAGAACTTTGCAGGAGTTGATGGAGCACGAAGAACACGCGCAAAAAATGAGCAATAATGAAGAAATTGATGGCGCAATCATAGGTGCAAAGGAAACCACCCATAAACCATCAAAAGGCACATCTGACTCTGCCCGTGGAATTGGTGAATCGTTTGACGATGAAATAGATGTGTCCAAGTATGAACTTGAATCATTTAAAAAAGGAGAACGTTGCAATGGTGAATCAGAAACTTTGCAAGCTTTTGAAGAATACGGAAGAGACGATCAATATCCGAATAAAGCATTTTGTTGCAAAATGTGTGGTAGTGGTTTCAAAGGAGAAGAAATGATTCTATGTGATGGATGCGACGAATTATTCCATTTCTCCTGCCTTGATCCACCTTTGACCGAGCTCCCTGACGGGGACTGGTTTTGCAATACCTGCAACAACTATGACTCTGATGTAAGCTCTGTCGTTGAAATTGAAGGGTGCTGTGATTTTGTGGTAGAGCAGAGGAAGAGTGCAGTAGCATTAGAAACAGAAAGTCTCTATGGAGTTGGCGTCGGACAAAAAAGAACTTCTTGGGGAGTGGCAATTTCTTTGTTACCTGAAAGAAATTTTCTGAATCGGAAGGAGGCGGCTTTGGATGAAGACTCTGATGGAACATCATACGAGAGAGTTACGTTGGGTGATGTTTGTTGGGCGAAACGTTTTGACGAACAGCTTGGTTGTGATGATTGGTGGCCGGCCATGGTAACAGGTTCGGCCAGTAAATCTCTGAAAACGAGGCGGAACACACTATACACTGTCAACTTTTTCGCCATCGGCGAAGAAGCAGAGGGATTTCACGAAACCGATGTTCTTCCATTCCTTCCGTATTACGAAGATATTGGCCATAGAAGGCTTCTTCGATGCTCTAACCATAAAATGTTTCGAAAGTCTTTGGAGTTATGTGCAGATACTATGGGGTTTAAATCTCTTGGTCGTGCTTTGTTTATGGCACGAAATGGCGAGCAAAAAACCCTAGACTCATTCGCACATCCGACGTCTCCTGTGTCGAAAAAGCTAAAATCTTCTTTGTCTAGTTGGACACTGCCAGTGGGATGGGAGGGTGCCGACATTGACGAGATCGATGGTTTTGCAGTTTTTTCGAAAAGAGGCAATCAAATCCCCTCCGTTAGATCGATTTCGCATAGTGCCATGCAGTGCCAGGGATCTCCAATCAAAACTGACAAGATGACAGCATCATCTCAGAGAGTCTTGTTTGACACTGTGAATAGCTCATCGGATGGATGGGATGATGGATTCCTGCAAAAGAAAAAAGTTGATTTTGAAATCAGTGAAATTGTAGGTGGGGTTGTGTCTTGGTACCATCAATCCGAGTCCACCTCATCAATAATTGAAGATCGAGGATTTCATTATGGTGTTGTAGTATCTATCAACATTGCTGCAGAAAAGCTACTCGTTCGAGTACTGCCTGTACTTTCAAAATCATATTGTAGAAATCTCGATTCTATTTTCAGGGAGTCCTCGCCCAATGACTTCGAAAATCGCGTTCATGCAATCAATCTTGGTCCAATCATATGGATTCCATTGAACAGCGTTAGGTTTGTTTGTAGCTCTGCAATGAGAAATGACATATCATACTTCAGAAACACGCTAGAAGAGGCAATGGCAAATGAAATTCAGTCTTATTCCTCACGATGCAACACAGAAGCAGTTCAGCTTGAAGAAAATATGGTGGAACTTTTGCCCGTTCAAAGTGGCTCTCGTGACGTATCAGTCAACGCTCCCTCAAGAGGAATAATACAAAGAACTCCGTCAGGAGGCGTTGTTTATCATCTGGAAGCAATCATTGACGAGCGTACTAATGAAACCACAAGTGAAATAGAGTACTTGGTGAAATGGGAAGGATTCGACGATCGTCATAATACATGGGAACCTGCAGCTAATATTTACAACCACGATGTGTTGCGACTGTTCAAGGGAAAGAAATTATTGGCCATATTGAAAGAAACACCAGAGGCCAAAGAAGCAGATTCCGTTACTTGTCAAATGATAAAATTAGTCCAGCGTGCTGTGGAAAACCTCTCGAAAACAAATTACAACAACGAATCAAATAATGTTGGACAACACATAATATCTTGCCCTTTTTGCGAATTCGAGTGTTCCTTTTTGAATGCTTTTTCGAACCACATCAAAATACATCGTGGAATGCCAAATTTTGATTTGATAAGGGAGGCTCTGTACACCGTTGTTTCCCCTAAACATTAATTGAAGCTAATGGAGGAAAGAGATGAAACAACAACGAATGATTCGAGGGAATGCAGTATAACTTTTATGTTTACAGAACATCTAGTGCATTCTAGGTGAATCAGATCATCCAGCCAGCCTTTTCGAGCAGATCGCACGTTAGCTAGGAACGTGATATAGCACGCACTGAACACTGAAAGATGTTCAGTGATAACTGACCAGTACTTAGCCCCCTCATATGTTGTGCTGTAAACATGTACTTTTATCTACGGCCCAAAAGTTTCCAATTGTCAAAGAATGTTTTCGAAAGGGTAAATAATAGAAATGTTCAACTTGCCACATCTACATCAAGGCCAAATACCTAAACCCAGTATAGTTGGGCCTGAATAGAATCAAATCAGAAAACCAATTAATTCTACTCATAATGTAATTGAGATTGAACTCTATGTGTCCACCATTTTCTCCTGAGAGACAAGAAATAATGGCACAGAAAATTAGATCGATGAAATTCCAGGTACAATATTGAGAAGACTCAGAGCTTTCACTCTTTGCATTTGTCCTTTGTCACGATTATAAAAGGACAGCTGTTGTATCGGCCAATACGTCATTTCAAGACATTCCAAAAAGCTACTGCCATAGTCCATACCAATTCCATATACATAAAATGATAACAAACACCATCTCAATTCATTTCGCGGCTGCCCCTAATAAGTATTTGCGACTAACCATAACAATGCTATGAAACATCATTCACAACTCTCAACAATCAATGGCATTTTATCCTTCACCTTTACCATTCCCAACCTACTCAGTTATAACCCACTTGACAAAATGATGATTGATATAATAAATATTATAAACAGAGCACTTTTAATATTTTGTATGAGCAAAGACTTTTCAAACATCACATAGTTCAAGAATTTTTTAGGTTGATTGTTGTACAATTTATTTTTTATTTAGAATTTTCACAGAGTTCTAAGAAGCTAATATCAAATCTTCAAACTTGGAATAAATCTAATTCTTTTCAGTATTAGCTCTCTTTGATTTTGGGTTTACCAGGATGCATATGAAAAAGAAGAGGATCGGCCAATACACATCAATGGGAAATAACCAAGCACACCACATGATGACGGCTTTTGGATAGGCAGAAAATTTTACATTTTTCTTGGTACCTGGAAATAAAAATACACTATGAAACTTTTGCTGTAAAGATTTTGCAGTATGTGCGGAATATTGTGTAGAGTCATACATAGGGAACATCCAGTTTTCTTATTACTTCTGATAAATTTAACTGGGACTTCTGCATTTCAAAAACAAATGCACCAGTCATTGACTATTCTAGCAAGGACTTTGTCACACAGACACCAGAGAGTAATTCTGCCTCACATTTTTTAGACTGTCAGTGAGAAATGTGTGCTGGAGTTCAATCCTTTCTATTTTGTTAGCACACTTAGGCCATTTTCATGGCATGCTGAAAAGAAGATGATTAAGTTGAATTTAGACAAAATTATAAATGAGCTATTACTATCTCCAAATGTCAATATTTGATCTGCTATAACCATATCAGACCTTTAATTGATACCTATTTACAATTTTAGCTATTAGATTGGCATTACATCTGTCTATTTACATTGGTCTCCACCACATTAATTTATCCTTACATCTAATCTTTCTTGGTGTATGTCAGGCTAAAAATTATAGTCTCTTGGTTGCAATGCATGGTTGGTCTTTCTTGGGCATGTGTGAAACCATCTCCAAGCCAACTAGGAAGCTTAGAAGAAGATCCTGAAAGATTTGCAATTGTTACATTTGAAGAGGCTTAGTGTAATATTTAAAATTGTCTGTTATGGTTCCATGTATTGGAAAGTACTGGATATTAACTCAGCCTTGGTGTATGTGATCCTCAATGAAGAAAAAAATGATTCAAGGTGCCTTGTTTGGTGGCTTTTGGATTGTCTCCTGTTCACATACAGCTCATTGTTGCTCTTGTTGTATTGGTACAAAATTGTTGACCCTGGATTGCATCCCTCCTGGTATGTAAAAAATATATCCACCAAGATAATTCTTAGATGAATGTTGTCAACACCAATCATTTTGGTCTTGTTTGATCTGCAAGCATTCACTAATGGCTTCATTGATGAGCTGATTATGGCACTCTTTCCTGTCATGGACAACATGACCCAGGTGTTTCCTTCAAAATTCAAAAACTATGGGCGGCAAAGGCACCATCAACTTACAAACTCACCACCAGAATCAAATCTTTCCTTGTTAGAATACAAGCATCAGTAGTTATGAATGATGAACCTTGCTTTCTATGAACTATGAATTGTTAATTGCTACAAAGAATCAATAAAGAAGAGAAACAAGAAACTGAAATCAAATGTTCCCTCTCTGAGAATCTTCATCAGGTGTCAATATCTTTTGCATAAAATGCTAATCAGAAATCTAATGAATGAGCTCATACATGGTTGTCAAATTTGATTGTAGGAACAAACCATTTATCATAAATGAAAAATGTTTAAAAACTGTTTTTTGGCAACTGATTGTACCCTAACAGTACTTGACACAACTAATAATTTGTTACCAACACCTATAAATGTGATTAATACTCAAACAGAATAAGTTTTTTGTGGGTAATGGAAATTTTTTATTGGTCCCAGATTTTGTTTTCTTGGCAGAAAATTTTGGGTTTACTGTTTAATTTCCCTTGATTTATTTTCATTACATGTTTGTCCATTACTTTTTGAGTGCCAGTCCTCCTGTATGTAGATGACTGGGTTTTCTGGCTGTGTCAAAATTATTGATCATAGATCCCAATATTTGCATTTAAAGTTATTTGTATTTGTTAATGTCATATTAATGTGTACATGTTTCTCATGAAATTATTCAGCCTTATTTTATATTTCACACACAGTTGTGCTCTTAGAAGGTTGTCATGATCAATTGCATATCTTGTCCCACCCCACTGGCACCAGGTGAATATGCTAAAGGATTTACTGAGACTTTTTTGACAAGCAGCTTGTCCACCTTGATCATATTTCTACTGCTGGATTCTTTTATGTGAAACCTCAGGGTTGCTTCAGAGTTCCCTTTGTACAATCTCCTACAAAGATTACCATGGGAATGGTGCCAGTTCTAATAATACCATTGTCATTCCTATTGTATTTGAGCCTGATGCTGATGCCTTGCTGTATGCTCCAACATTTCTAATGATGGCACAGTTTTGATTATTGCTTTGGAGGAGTATTAACTGAGGCCAGAGTCTTGGATACCTGCAATATTATCAAAGGTATGGAGAACAATGATACCCATGAAGTCACTTTCATCATGCTTTTTCCATTTCAGGAGACTCTGTCTTAGGGTTAGGGATATCTTCATCATACTGAAATATTCTTGGATCTTGCAAATAACTTTGGGAAGTACACATGCTTTGGGGTGAAGACAATGTCTCAAATTTTTCAGTACTGTTGGGAGACATCACTAATTGTCAAACTCAGAAATGCAGAAATAAGCAATCCAGGAAGAAATCTTCTACTCTAAGTAGAATACATATTATCATTGTAAACATATGTGAGGTGGACAGCAAGCCATATTAGAGTTCACTATCAAACTAATGTCAAGGTCCATTGCAACACCTAAACCTTCACAACTGTATTTAAATTGTTTTTAACCCAATGATTGCTGTCATTTCATGCATCTTTGTTATTTTTCCATCACTATTCAAAGAATGTCAAAGTAACATCTTTTTATCAAAGCAATTGTTTTGG
>JALLOT010003402.1:0-11318 GCA_036939595.1 Thalassiosira livingstoniorum | reverse complement strand
CGCCAATATTATTTTTTATTATTTTTCCCCAAATAAGGGTCAGGTGGACCCCCTAATCATAATGATTTTGATGGAGGCTTAGAACAAGAAAAGTTGCAGAGCCAACCCCCATGGGCTTTGGATAGGACAACCAATTCACTTCAACCAAGAGAAACAGTCTTGACCTCAAAACCCATATGCATTTCAAAGTGTGCATAGACTGAATAGTCTTTCCATACCTTTAAATGACTCATAAGCATTACCATCCCATCAACCAAATCAAACTCTTTAAAATAGTATGCAAGAAGATGTTATCCTGTGATTAGGACTCAAAAGTCACAAGACTTCAAAGAAAATAGGGATGGAAGAAATGATGAATGTTCCTTGAAGCATAAATCTCCACAGGAAAATTATTTTGCTACTTCCCACTCTAATTGCAACAATCACACACACACAACAAATATCAGTCCCTGAAATGGAGGGATCAATTGGAGAGGAAGAGAGAGAGAGGAGAATGAAATAGTCAACACTACTAATGAAAGTGGATGGGGAATAAGTTGCCAAATAGTTTGATGCTTGTTAAATTCTCAGAATCTAGGAAATATTTCCAAATTCTTCTGTTGGAGCATGGATTTCCTACCACAATTGGTACTTACTCACAGATTCCCCAACTGCTACAACTAGATCATTATTTCCAGTTGCAGTAGATGTAGGCAATGCAAATCCAAATACAGAAAAATGCTAACAACAGAAATGTATGATACTTGACCAAATCTTTAACAGCTTTAATACCCAATACAACTATATCAATGGCCTCAACAATGGAAACATCAACTAATCTACAACAACAGCAAGTAGGAAAGTCAATTCTTTGTAATTTGTTACCAGCCACAAATATGGAAATAAATACTAATAATACTGACAGTTAATGTTTCCGGGCATCAGTAAACACAACCTCTTAGACTAGTTCTGGAACAAACCAACAGCCTAAAGCTTGGTGAAGTGCTCAATTTTTTAGAAGACAGGAAGAACTAATATTGCCTGCAGATCCCATCTGGGCTCAGTCCCAGTTAGTGTAGTCAGTCCCACTAAGGGACATAAAATAGCTACATAAGTTTTACCCTGACCATGGGCTCTTTAGCAAAAACAATCATATGATCACCCTTCTTGGTCAGCCATATCTTCAAAAAATAAAAAGATAAAAGATGAAACTGACAATGTCAAATATAATCAACAATCAAAAATTTTGACACAGTACAGGAATAAAAATAAAATTTGTTGATGTACAAGGAATTTACCAACAAAAATAATTAAAAACAAGGCAGACTTTTTATAAATGAAAAATTATCAGCATATTTTGCAATACCTTTCAAACAACAACTAAGTATGACTAAGCATAGAGCTAGAATATTTGGTGATTTGGTTGGGCAGAGACACTCATTATTTACTGTTGTATTTGGATAATTTATTATGGATCCAAGACAGAAAACTCTACTGTCTCATTATCTCCCAATCAGTTGGAAGTCAAATAAATATAATGTAACAAAGATACCAGGTACTAGGGATACCACAGGCATCTTGTATCTCATAGTTTTAAGCTTAAGCTTCAATTCCATATTATTCTGCCAATATCTGGCAACAGTATGAAGTATGATTCCCTTGTGGTGCTGTATATTACTTTTTATCACTTTCTAAACATTGAGGCATATGAAATTAAATAAAAAGAAGCACTGGAATTGATTTTTGACACAGGAATTTTAATTATTTTCTAACATATAAAAGAAGGGTCCCTATGAATGTAGATTGTGGTGTCCAGTTATATAGATGTTAGTAGGGGAAGGATATTTTACCTTGTTAAGGTTCCAACATATGAGTAATATTCAACCCAAAGATGGAATTATGACTAAATCAATGAGAAAACATTGGTTCTTTATTATCACTTACATTAAATATAGAACAGATACTTGTTGATAACAGTGTCATCATGATAATGGATTATTATTCTCTTGATAGACAGAGATAGCTAATTTGTCTATTTTACTGCAAACATTTTCATTTTGGTACCAATGTGATGGGGTATCACATCCCAGGAGAAGTTAAAACATTCAGTTTTCAAATTGCAAATCAAATGAAACTTTTCAACTTTAAAAACTGCTTTGTTTTTGGAGAAGAAAGATTTTATTGAGCTTTTACCTTTTATGTATGGGCATACAGTCTCATTGGGAGCTTTGAGATCAAAAACAAGTCATGTGAAAAGTTAGAGCAATAATTGTTCAGATTAAACCAATATCAATTTTTCTGTGTATAGAATATCTTGTATATCCAAATAGTATCATGAGGGAAAGAATATGGTGCTATATCTTCAATTTCCTTGGCATTATCCACTCAAATTTAAATGAACCTCTGAGTAGAAATTATTTCAATAGGATGGGAGATTAAATCTGTATCAAACTCTTTGGAACCAATCACCATCAGTGCACAAATAAAAATGCAAACCATCATGTGTTGCATTTGAATTTTGTTAACAAAAACTCAAACCCATTTTATGTGATTCCTTGATTGTTCTCCTTGGCAGTGGCAGAGGAAAATCAAAATAACTTGCTGCAACAGTTTTGGTAATATATGGTGCAATTTAGGATTGTCTTTTCCCATGTAGACCCGTCCACACAGACCAACTAAATGTACTACAAAATTTCTGTTTTATTAGCAATTTTGGTAATAGTACAAGTAATTTGAATTATTTCAACCCAATTGTTTCCATTATTGAATAATATAATTGGTTGTGGCCAAGAACAATGGGAACTGCTTTTTCAGAACCCAGTGTGTTTGGGACTCCCATTGGATTTTTTTGGAAAAAGGGAGTCCGAATGGGGTCCAGAAATTCATCAGAATAATAAAAATACCAGATTACCACCCAGACCCTCTATCAACTCCTTCTATCATTTCTACTTACTTAATAAAAAATAAGTAATTGTTATGTGCCAATTAAGTACATCAAACCTCAGAATTTTTAGGTAGGCATTTCACCCACACTCCCCTTTTTTGAAAAAATTCTGATGGTGTTCCCAGACTCTGGGGTCTGCAAAAACACTTTCAGAAAAATTATTGACTGTACACACCAAATCTCATTTTGAAATTGAAATGCCAATACCAAGGCAAACTCACCACAATGGAAATTGGAAATTCCAATCTCACTATAAAATGAATCTGGATCATCATGTAGGCAAAATGCAGGTCCATAGAAGTTACTACTTTGAGAGAGTTTTGCAAAGAAGTAGAGAATGAAAAATAACCAATTTTTTTCATTTCTTCTGGGTATTTAACATACTATACAATTCATGAGTGTACTCTTTGTTTTCTGTTAGGATCCCAGTCTTGGGGCAAACCAGAGAGCATCTTATTGGCACAGGCACATACAGATGGACACAAGTCTAGGACAAGCCAATATCAAGCTGTCAATCAATAACCTCATTTAATTACTTAGGGTACTATGTTAGCTTGTACCATGCTGGCCTAAGTACCAGTCTTCAACAGTTCTAAATAATCCCTTGTATGGCAAGTTCCTAAGTTAGCCTAAGCAAGTGAGGGTAAAAGCAGGCAGCCCCATTATACAAGCAATGCTACAACACAGTATTTGAACTACCAATGACAATTGGCATGGAAGCAGGACTTACAAATAAATAGCGGCAACATGAACAACATCAGCACCATCACCAAGTTGGAGGAGCTCATTGACAAACTCCTGTCATGAACCCACAAACATACATTAAATAACAAGAAACTAGATGTCAAGCAGTTACTTAAGGTGTCAAGAAAAGTATCATTACCATAACATCAATCAGCACAACTAGAAAATATAGGAATAATCCTCAAGCTTGCCATTTACACCCTCAACAATCCAGTGGTTTAGGTAAACCCAGTCAACTGGGGAGACAAACCACAATATCCCATACACAATCAAAACATCACCAATAAGAATCACACCAAATTAAGGACAATTTTCAGTCACAAAAGGCCATTTTTAACAGACTCAATGAGGCAGTTCCAGATACATAGAAGACAGACAAAACTATTGGGAAAATATGTTGTGATGCCAACATGTCCGTGCAAGGCATCTTGGCAAGTTTGGAAGAACTGTGGTCCCTTCCATCAGATCAGGATGTTTGGAATATGGATGAGGAAATGAAGCATCTTTAAAATCCTCAAGAGCCAATTAAGATGTTACTCCAAAATATCAAGGAGTGTCAAGTTGTAACCCTTAATGTCAATGATGCCTAAAACATTGAGTAATCCATCAATAAAGCCATTATTCTCATAAAAAATGGGTTGTATCTGCAGAACTTGGCAAAATCAAGAGCAAAACAACCCACCAATTACCACATTTTCTGTTTATGTCTAATTCACCAAGGCCTATTTGAAGCTGGGAAAGAGTGGAAAGATACAAGAAA
This sequence comes from Thalassiosira livingstoniorum, assembly GCA_036939595.1. Classification (NCBI taxonomy): domain Eukaryota; phylum Bacillariophyta; class Thalassiosirophyceae; order Thalassiosirales; family Thalassiosiraceae; genus Thalassiosira; species Thalassiosira livingstoniorum. Next base: position 6,891 of record JALLOT010003402.1, on the reverse strand, counting down.
GGCAGCAGGATATAAGTCAGCATTCAATGCTGAAAAAGTCCTTGTAGCCAATGGCCACAGATACTCCTCTAGCAATGATAGTATTGTCTCTATCTCTATTAAAAACTGCAATGATAGCACAAAGTAGGGTAGATGATGAGCATATTGATTGGCTCACTGAGACAATCATGAAAATGCAGCAACAGTTGGCACAGCAACAATGGAAGATGGCATTAATGGAATACACATCATATAATTTGCAAGTTAGTGCACCACCTCGTCCTCCAGTGTACCATCCTCCCCCATCATCTATTGTAGTAACAGTGCCATATCAAACACAAACCCCACCACCAGCAGGGTATGATGCAGTGCAATATGTAGGACCCCACCACATGGACCCAGTATGGCTAGGGGGTATTGGTGTGGAACAGGCACATGAGGTGGCAGAGGGTGTATTTAGAACAGCTATGGATGCAACAATAATTATAGGCATAGTGGATACTGTGTGTATGAGCACCAGACATCATAACAATATGACAGAGGAAGTAGAGGACATGGACCCCCAGTCCTTGCGTGATGTTAATCCTGTAAAATTCTATGAAAACAGGAGTTATTGTTGGTCTTGTGGCAAAAATGTCAAAAATTAGCATTGCAATGACACATATCCATATGACGTGTGACATTGGTACAACCATCACCCTGTGACTACCAGAACAAATGACAACCAATTTCAGAAAATTTGGTGCAAGAAAGAAAAGCATATGTTACCTCCTCTCTTAAGATTGGAAAGCCCAGCAGGAGGGATATGGAGGCAGGGGCTATGCTTGTCTGCTAGGGGCATCAAAGTTGGACAACAGTAGTAACGAAACTAAATGTGAGATTTTTACACCAGCAATATAACTTACTTTCAACAAAATAATAGTACAATTCATTTCATGGAAATCTGAAGCAGTTGATGCATGGTACCTTGGTCCCTCTGATGAAAATTATTGTAATTGAAGATTTTTATTTCAGAGACACAAGCTTATCATTGAGTTTTAGGCTTCACATTTTTTCCTGCTTACTGTCAACTCCCTTCCATCAACAAAGGAACATCTTCAATGCATCATCAATAAATTTAACAAGGAAATCAAGAAATTGTAGACAAAGAAATTTTCAGCAAATCAAAAAGTCAGATTGAAACAAATGACTACATCCATTGGGACTGGGGCTCTGGCAGATAATGCCAGCATATTTTTCTTAACTTTAGATGCTTGTCTATGCATGTTATGTGGGTACTTATGCTGGTTTCATGCTGTTTATATGGGTGCTTTTATGCTGATTATGGGCTGATTACATGGGTTATGCAATTTATCGTGCCACATTGAATAAAATGTAGTGGCCTTAACTGGTAGAAGTACCCACATGGCATAAAACCAGCATGATTGCCCTCATGCCCGCATTATCTCCCAGACTCCTAATTGTAATTGGGGCAGTTGTGAAGGTGCACACAGCACACAAAGGAGCTATTATTTAGTTTGTAGTTATGTAAAGTAAAGATTCAATTACATTGACATCCCAAGTAGCAAGTAGAATAACAAGAATTAATTATGATCATTAGATTACTTCAAAGACTGTAGGTTCTCAGAACAAAAGTAATCATCATATTCATATTCATGTTCATGTGATCATGTGCCAGAGAGGTGAGTATTAATCTCATGGTGTTTAGTACTGCGCAATGTCAAAAACAATGAGATTAATCTAGCTACAACCTACAAGATATGCTGTTTGGCATTGGTCAATGATAATGCTGGGTTTGCCTTCTTGCCAATACTTACTAGTACTTGAATACACATCACTATTGGCCTGTATCCTCTGGATCCCAGGTGTTTGTGGTAATAGACAGAAGCCCCTGGACACCTGGGTTCAGCAACATGGTTTGGAATTGTGCTGAGTCAAAGTAATCAAAGATCTTGAGAAGTTTAAGATCCAATATTTAAATATCTGTATTCTCACACTCTGTAATGAAAAATAATCAATTTTGGAAATATTAAAAAGAGATTTGTACTAGTCAGTCTTGTCATTGATAAGTTGGTACCTTCATACCCTTTGGGACAAATTTTGTGGTACCAGTAGAGTAGATTAAAATGCACTGGGATCAAAATATTAATGATTTGTCAATAGACTAGAAGGGACATTGTTGAAACAATTGACAAAACATTGATGATCAATTATGGTCTCAATTTCTGCTGATGTCAGCATCAATTTCCAAAGATCTGTCCAATTTATGAGATGGTGTGAAAGATTATGAAGACTATATCATTGTTGCAGCTTGGATATATTCCAGACAAAACTGATGCCATCACAGCTATCATTATCAAAGTAATAGATTTATTTACAATATACAATAAATACTGTCTTCTCCTCAGATGGGTATGCTGCCACAAGTAACAACAACCATGGGAATTAACATCATGTAAGTCAGTGAATTTGTGTTCCTTCATTGCTTTCTTTTAAATGTTAATAACCAATAACTCAGGGTATGACTTTTCTCCTGCCACTGTCAACTTACAAGCAAGAGATTTGTCCACATTAGACTCTCTATTATCAAATGCTGCTCATTTGTCAACAATGACAATGATAACATCTTGAAATCACATCAATATATGCTGCAATAAACAGGGTGGGTAGAGGACTTGAAATAGGGGGAAACAGTACTGAAATCCCTCATTCCAAAAGTCAAAACAACAACTAACTGGGTGGGGTGAAACAAAAATACCCCCCTTGGAATAAAGCATTTGTTGGTGTCAACAGAAGATGAGCCAGAAAGACTTTACTTGCTGATCCATTGAGAGTGGTACTAATACCAGCTCACAATTCACATGAGAATAAGGTCTCATGAAACTTGCACTTGCAGGGCACCAGCATACAAAAATATACCATGTTGCCTACAATATTTGAAATGATCATTTGTTCTTGTTCAAATCAAAAAATATTGTTTTTGAATAATCTTGACAGCCAACATCAATTACTCTCTGAAACTTGGTCCCAGACATCATCAGGATGCTTAAAATACCCTCTGTATCCTCTACTATCTGAAACATAATTGCTGACATTGATGAGACCAAAGCTAGATGTATACTTTATTTAATAGTAATAGGACATTTTTGCAAACAAACTATCCAAAGAAATTTTTGAATGGCATTATTGTAACTTTTTCCTTACAATTTTAACCCTTGAACATGGCATTAAGAGAGGGGTCAAAATGCTACACAATGTATTCTTTAGTGGCTGATTTTCAATTGACATGGAGGTCTTATTGATGGATCCAATCACCTGAGGAGACAAGTCAACAATTAAACATTTGGAATTGACTTTTTGACAAAAATGAGCAAGGTTGCAGGGGTACTGATATGTGTTACTCCAGTGTTAAGTTTTTGATTTGGGAGCAACCCTTTTCATAATTCTCTGGCACCACAAAACAAAACTTTTGACTGTTGACATAACCCTGTAGTGGATGTTTGACCAGCAAAGTTATGCCATTAAGGTACAGAGTCCCTACTAACTTGTCCCAACCATACAATGTATCATTTGATGCATTTCCAAACAAGAAATCAAATATAAAAATCTCTGAAGCAAATTCAATTATTCATTGGGTGGTATTGATCATATAGCCTTTCCAAGAAATAAACTTTGTGAAAATAAGAAATTATTATTTGGAAAGAATTAGACTCTGACACAATTATTTTACTTTGACATCTACCTTTCTTTCATGGAAAAAAGCTGTTTTTTGCAGTAACTTTCACTACATAATTTGTGTAGTTTTTGAAAAAATTAATCCTTATTACAGAAATTGCATAACTTTTGCAGAATTACAAAATTTCTGTAAGCTGAAAATGCAGTAGCTAGAGTGGTACTGCGGCAACATGACAATATCAATATCACCTGACAGATAATCACATGCAACTCTCTACTCTCTACATCATGTCAGCAGAAATCCCATGGTGAGTCAAATTTTTGTCCATGATATTAATGCAAGAAGAGTTTTTTTTTAGAAGGTAGATACTCAATATATGTATGGTACTATGAATTCCAGGCCAGACATGGGGATCATGAGATAATGACAATGTGCCTTGAGTTGATATTGACTGGTGGAGATTTTCGTGAGTAGGTACAGGAGGGTATTGATAGGTAGTGATTAACTTCTCCATGACTAGGGTAGTGTGATGCAAGGAAAATTGCAATTTGGAGAAGATATTTTGATGGGCTCCAAAAATGCAAAATAATATTGAGAGATTTTGTATTTTTTTGAAATTAATTTCATGGAAAGGCTAAATTATGCGGCATTAATGGTAGTGGTAAATGAGAATGAATTCTTGGAAGCAAATTCAACATTTAAAATTTGTTGTTTTTGTCAACTTGATTTGCCACAGTGATCAACCCAAATGAACTATCTCCCTCAATGGAATTACAATGCTTCCATAACATGATAATCAACAGCAAAATAAAAAAATTAATGCACAATCTGTAAAGTGATCAGTGGCTTTTGTGGAGATCAAATCCATAGACATGGAGTTGAGTTGTCAAGAACTTCAAATTAACAAGCCATGAAAGTGCACAGGGCCACATAAATAATGATACATGAAGAAAAGCAACAATCAGCAACAAAGCTGCTAATCCAAATAAGCTTAATTTAAGAAGAATTTCAAAATGATCAAACAAGCTAAATGCCCCCAAAACTATCAATCCATCATGCCTTTTGAAAAATCTTTCAAATTGATGTTCTTAAGCTTCTGGGTTCAACTGTATTAGCCATAGTATGATGGGTTGGTGAACTGTTATTATTTAGTTTGTAGTAGTCACATGGTGGCAAGATTCAATTCCATTGACAGTCAAAGTAGAATAAGAAGAAACTATAATTATCAGATAACTCTAAAGATTGTAGTTTCAAAATAAAAGTGACCAGCAAGTTCATGTTTGTGTGAACATGGTTTGAAATTGTACTGAGTCAAAGTATTTAATGATTTTGAGAAGTTTAAGATCAATTATTCAATTATTCACAGATATGTACTATTCAATAGGATGAAATCCTGACCACCAACAACCACCACACCTCAACCATACATCTAACAATAACAAATGATCAGATACATGCAGCAAGCTGCAAGGGTCCACATCCAGCATCAGCATGTAACCACGTTGCCAAGTTTGGCCAATACCAGCCCACAGGAAGTTCTTCCTACCCCCACTGAGTCACCATCACAATCTTCCCCTGCCACCAGATATTTGCCACAGCTTCATTCACCAAACAATATTTCACAAGAAGCTATCAACTCATTAGTGGGGCATGAACATAACAACATCAATAAAGTTTGCTTATCTCTCAAGTTGAAAACTCAATAATATGCTGTTAATTTGGAACATTTGGTAGGATCTAGAGTGGTACACCCAGAGATGGAAGAAACAATGAACAAATACAAAGCTTTGGTTGACAACCTGGCAACTAGTAAAATTTGTATGGCAGCCTTTTGGAAGGAACTAGGTAGATTGACACAGGGACATGCAAAGACTTGAACATAAGGCACAGGCATAGTGATGTTTATGATATATTAATCATTTGAAATCATTACAAAAGACCAGGCAATTACTTATTCATTATCCATGGCTATTTGTAGATTATTGACCACAGAAGAAGGATCCAAATAGTGTATAAACTATGATGAGGGGAAATTTAGTTGATTATCATGGCAAATTAACAACATGTACATCAGATTTAAAAAATTCAAAAAATACAGAACAATGTGTTAAGCACTGACAACTGACAATTCAAAAAATGACAATAGATGTCATTTTTTTTATCTTGATACATCACTGGATTGGTTAAAGCTCATGTGCAGGTTGCTCAACCTCATACCAATTAAATTCTAGCAGAAATATAATTTACAAGAAAAAGCAAAAATTGTTTTGTACATGAAAATTTGTGTTGGAATTTATGGCCATCTGCAAACAGGAATTTTATCCAGAGAATTGCGCATAAAATTCCTGCTCCCCATTTATATTATGAAGTGTAGATTATGCCCAGACTGTGTCAACACATCTACCAACCCATTAAATTTATGCTTGTAGTTGATGATTTGGGCATCAAATATGAAGGTAAGGATCATGCTGGCCATCTGATTAAAGTACTACAAAATGATTACAAAATTACCATTGATTGGTAGGGGGGCATACTGCAACATCACTCTCAAATAGGACTATGACAGCCACACTGAGAATATAAGTATTCATGTCTAGGTACATCAAAAAAATGCTTCTCAAAATTAAACACATTGTCTCCAACAAGAACAAACAAAACTGTCCATATCACAAGCCATAAGATGAAAAAATATGGTCATGATGCATAAAAAACCTTGCTAGCCAATTCCTCACCTTGACTGTTTGTTAAAGACCAGAAACATGTTCAACTGATTGTGGGGAGCATATTAGTTTATTTTATCAGGCTAGGGCTGTCAAACTTATTCCACGATCCACACATCCAGTAGTACCATCATGTTGAATCAGGAACATGCCACTGAAAAGACTGAATCTGTCATTTACCAACTTCACCTGGCAGCCAACCCCAATTCTTTTGTTTTTATGCATCAGAAATGATTTTGAACATTCATTCTAATGTCACCTACATGTCTGAACTCCAGAAACAAAGCAGAGCATGTGGGCACTTTTTTTTGGGATTTTTCCTTTGATACAATGTGCCCATTTGACTAAAAACAGGGCCATTTTTATTCTCTGTGGAATTTTGTGCTTTGTTGTGGTGCCATCAGTGGAGGCAGAGCTTGGGGAATCATTCCTTAACTGTAAAGAGGACAAAGTGGTGTAACTGTTAAACCTAAACCTAGCATCTACCCTACTTGGCAAGGCAGCTCCCCACTTCCA